>CADDXX010000281.1:316157-337739 GCA_902810485.1 Alauda arvensis
ACCACCCTCTGACTCCCCTGGCCCTCTGATACCCTGGCTATTCCCCAGCAGTGAACAGCCCCTTCTGGCCAACTCTCTCCAGTTTATATATGGGGAATGAAGTTCTGGTACAGGGATTATCATGTTGTCCAGTTCAGGTCAGGTGTTCTGGCTGTTCTCTCTCCCAGCYTRTGCTGGGTCAATGGTGCAATATGGGAAATTGGAAGTCCTGGACTTAGAGTAAGCACTACTAGCAGCAACYAAAACAAGCTTCAAAATCTGTGTAATTTCCTCATAGGAAATGCCCTTTCCCAAATTCTTATGCCCTGGATTATGGTCCAGTTCTAGACTGAATCAGAAACACTTCTGGAAATACAGAATATCAGTGAAAAGCTGTGTGTGCCAGGAGAGGGGCTTGGATCAATTAGTTGYCCTCCTGTAGAGATCAAGACACCCCATGAATGATCTCCCCACACCAAGCAGGTGCCACAGACAGATAGAGTAGAATGATAGATCTGGGCCAGAGGGTAGAGTCTGAGAGCATCATCCTGYAGTGCAGTAAATAGAGTCATGCCACTGGTAGTACCAGGCCATGGCTTCATGCTGAGTTCACACAGCCTTGGGACTAAGGCTTGTCAGTCTTCTAAYGTGTTAAATCCTTAAGAATTTAGCCTCTGAAGTCAGTTAAACTACTYAAATAAAGCTACTGACATTTTGTTATTATTTATCATTGAATCAGAGTGTATTTTGAGAATTGTGACATTAATTTTACTTGTTTTGCAAGWAATTTTTTTAATATTGGGAAATTTAACAATAGTTAGATTTAAATCCATTTGTCTTTTTCTCTCCAAGTTTGATAAAGGAATTATTTTAAGCCAGGAATGTAATGACATGTTTTTTCAAGCTAGTTKGATAAAGCTTTAATATTTAAATCCCAACATAAATTCCTTTCACTCTTGAATGATCTCAGCTTTTACATCTATGTCATACACAATCACTTTCTAAACTGCATCTATGTTGGCAACTTAAACAGAATCAGGCAGGCAATGCAATTGTTTGTATTTTTAAGCTCTTAGACCATTCTCAGGAACATTTTTTTACCTGAGCCAAATAGCAAACTCTTAACTAATTCAKAGATAKGGTTTAGAAATTTTAATATTGTARCTACTGTGTCTTAATGTCAGCTGGCATTTTATTTTTAGCCATTCTGTTTTTGTTGCTAAAAGCATTTATTAATAGATATGGGTAATTCGATTTAACCCCGTGCCCAGAAAGGTTTTTGACTTCTGTTTAATCTGACACAGGTATTGACATAGATGTAGCTTCTGAGACTAAAGATTTTCATCCATCATGTTCTTCTGATGATATACTCACCAGAGGCTGGTGTACTTTGAAAAGAGTTTGACTAATTTGCAAAAAGAGCTTTTTAGTTTCTAGGGTAAATTTTTACCTTTTTAGGGAAACATTTATTATCTGTATGGAAAGTTATAACTATACAAAATCATGCAAAGGCTTGCAGATATTCTAAACTTAATTTCTTCAGATACGTTTCATGAGGTAACCTTTTTTGATATAGCATCTTCCATCTGAGGATCTCAAAGTATTGATAAACATTAATAAGTGAGTCAGTGAAACCATTAGTATAGCAGTGAGCTAGGGAAAATTGAAAGCTGGATTTATCATTTATTATTATTGCAACTGTATATCAGTGCATGTCTCTGAGAAGCAGAAAAGCCATGTCAAACAGAARTCCCACAGCCTGCCTAAAGACATTTCATCACCATTTGATGAGAACAGGTTAGTAAAGAGTAATTAATTAATCTACTTGCCAAACATTGGTGAGTGTAACTCCCATTTGTACTCAACTCCAGAATTCTATTTTCTCCCTTTAACAGACATGTAGCTTCCATTATTCAAATGTCCAATTTCTGCATTAAACATGATGTGTCTAATCCTTGATAGAAATCACAGTACCTTTGTGGCACCATTTCCCACAGCTGTTTTGCCCTGTACTCTCTTTCAATCAGCAGACATACTACTGAAAATCCCTTCATTCTGTGCAGAAAAGGGAGAATGCCCAGACATCTAGGCCTACAGTAAAGAATTCCCAGAAGCCCTCTTTTATGAGAATGAAGCAGTTGTAGGCAAAAGTTTTGGGGTCAGACATGAAGGCAGTCAGTGGATGGTGTGGACAAGATCCTCAGCATAGTCCACTTAAATGAGTACCTGCTATAAGATGTTGTGTTTCCAAACACAACACCACAGAACAACTTGGCTCAAAACCTTTTCTGAACACCTCTCACTGCTACAAGTATATCCTTGTTATGCAGACGATAGCCAGAGGTAAATCACTGCACAAAAGTAGTTGAAGCAAYTGAAGTTTTGTCATTTTCCTTCATTTTCCTATTTTTAAAGAGTTCTTCATTCTTGTGTGGTCAGTACTCCTGATAATATATTACATTTATTTTGATTGTTCTATCTTTGCTTTTGCAGCAATAATTTTTTGCCCTCTTTAGTAGGCTGGCTATTATTTTAAGCCTCCCTATCAGAAYAAAATGCAAGAAACTTTACAATAGCCTATGCTTTAGTGAATAAGAATTCTTTCTCCAGATTTATAGTTATATTWTCCCTATCTGCTGCATTACCAGACAGAGTCCTATTATTGTTTTTCCTACTACCTCAAATTGCAGTAAAAATTCTTTTTAAAATGGTGCTCAAAATACCCRAACTTGTTACAATGCAGAAACAGTTATAACCACAAGAGAGAGCTCTTGTAAAAACATAAGGCTACTTGAGAAAGAAGTACATTTTGCACTTTAACAATGAAAAACAGTTTTAGTAATTAGTGTTTACTTTAATAATTTAATTTCGGAAAATTAAACAATGATGTAAATTGGCACAGTATTCCCAATTCCRTTTATATTCACCTTTTTATTTGTTTTTAATTAAAGCCAAGAACTAGTAAATAACGTATAGAGCTACATTTTTTTTAATAACAAATTATGTTATGCAATCATATTCTCCTTAACATTTGATCCCTTGCTCTTTGCTTACACAGTGCAATGACCCTGAGAGGCAAAACAGATCAATTTGATACGAAAATGCAGCTCCACTCTCATTAATGTGTTTGCTTTACAGAATAAGGCATTTTATACCTGAGAAAATCTTCCTCATGCCATTTGTGGGYTAAATTGCACCTTTTTAGGTGCTTAAATACAAGCTTATGCCTTTGGGGCCTTTAGGAAGATATATCTCTGTGTCCTAGGAGAGGGTACTTTGTAAGTGCAAAATAGAGCATGGTACACATAGTGGAAAACCAGTGGAATTTGCAATATAACAGTAATTATGYCTTGGTGACAGATACCCTATTTTGTTAAAAAACAAGCTGAGCTTTGTAGAGAGAACACAGGATTACAGGGGAGCTAGTTCTTCYTTCTTGATTTGAGCTACCTAGATTTGCTGAAGATCTAAGTACAGTGCTGCTCTTGTTTATGTACAAATGGGTATCTATTTGTGTCACATCTTTCCCCCATAAAAATAATTTAAATCCAAAGGAATGAAGCTACATTTGTTAACTGTTTACCAGAGAACTGTTCCCCTGACTAAGAGGGCTTGGCCTGTAGTGATGTTTAGCCCCTTGAAGTTCAATTTGTGTTTGCAAAGCAGAAAACTGCCTCAATTGGAGAATGTGGTCTTTTATGTTTGCAACCTTTTCTCACCACTTCTGATGACATACTTTATTCTCTCTCATTAAAATCAATGGCAAAGCTCTGTTTATTCCAGTCACTGCAGGATCTGGCCATTAATATGTTAATTTCTAATCTTCCCTTCCAAATTCTACCATCTGCTTTTTTTTTTTTTTTTCCATTTTGAATTAAAAAAACGTGTTTTACAGACATATTTTCAGTTACTAATGTTATTACTTTCCTTATGCCTGATTCTCTTCAGCTGAACTTTCCAGATGGTATCCAAGATCCAAGCATCTTTACTTTAGATTCTTCATTTTAAAGTTGTAACTGCATGATAAATATTGAATTACAATAACAGCCTTCCTCAGGTACCAAAATAGCTCACCTCTCTGATCTCATTATTTTCTTCCATTCTTTCTCTAAATCTAATAGCTTTCTGTCCTCAAATTGCAGTGCTTAAAATATCTATGACTCATTAATTGTAAAAAAATTGTCTTTTTATTCATTAGTAGTAGAGCTTTGCTTGAATGTCCCAGYAGTGGCCCAAGACAATTTAGATAAAAAAACCATTATTKTGTCTGTCTAGACAGAAATGAATTTGTAGTTTTGCCCTTTTGCATGGAAATGATAGAGAATTGTTGTCATTTGATGTAATACAGAAAAGACTTTTGCACTTTTAATCTGCAGATCAGGTATTGTCAACATTCCCTTTAGGAGCAAGGTGGCCACAATTCATCCAAGTACTTAAACAGATGTTTTTGCTTAATGATGCAATTTCACAGTAATTGTGAAAGTATTTAAAGTTACATTTGTGTTCAATACATTGGCTTTCGGGGCTTTATTATTTGAATAGAAAGAGAAGAGGTTATTTTTCTTTCTTTTAAATAAAACATCACCAGGCTTCATTTTCCCTAATAGAGACTTCACACTAAATACAGATCACTAAATTCTAAGCCTGGAAATAAAACCTTCAATCCATAACTAATACTGAGTAGCATATGGACTCATCAGACAAGACAACATTGCATCTCTGATGATAYCCAATGACTACAGACATGAATAAAGTACACATTTAATCAGTATTTATAGAACATACGCTATTACATATGTCATCTATGTTCCATAAGTGTATAGAACATACATAACTATATTGCAAGTTYCCTTTCTCTTCCCAGAAAACTTTATAATACTTTAATATTTCTTTTAATATTATACTCAACGTGAAAAAAAGTAAAAAAATTTAATTTGGGTTTCAGTTAAGGAAACAAACTTTCTTTTTCAGAAATGCAATTGCACATCTACTAGAAATCTATTGACATAAGCGTAAGCTTTTTATAGATCCAACACTGAGTCTTAAAATTCTTTCAAGCTAGTCAGGCTAAACCATGGTAACTACTAAGATTTATGCTGAAGCTGTTCAGTTACAGAATGTCTGGTTTAGTTTTCCAGTTACTTCTTTTGTGCCTGCTTTCAAGGTACTTTTTCAGCTACAGCAGAAAAAGTAGCTACAGCTATTTGACTGAGTGCCAGTCAAGAAAGCCTGCCTACCTACAAAATGTGTGCAAATAGGCTTGTAGTAATTCTAAACAACATCAGTGAATTCTATCTTTATTAATTTCTAACTATGTCCAGCCTCTGACACTTCCATCCTCAGTAGCTGCATCTGTGGCAGGTTGTTTTCAGGTGTGAATATGCCTTGCACCTGTTATCTGTAGTCTTCCAGTAGGTGTTTGAGCACAGCAGTGGCGCATCCAAGTGATTTCCTTCCTGGTAGAATCATAATCAAAGTAATTTCTGGCACACATCTACAGCACKGGCGATTAAAGGTCCTTCAGAGCTTGGTTCTTTAGAATATATCTGCCATTCCTGGGAACCATGCAACCAACAGGGACTACTTGTAAACTGTCACACGAATATACGGTCCAAGGGCAAAAATTTGTAACGTGAAATCAAGTATTGGTCATTCCCTCTTGTTAATGTAGAAGCTGGTAATGCAAGTTATGCTGTAAGATGCAAGGAGTAGAACACCTCTTAATCCTGTTCAGCAACCAGAAGAAACCCCAAATACTTGATATTAAGAGCAGTAATAATAACAAGACCATTTATGGGAAGTGTGTCTAGGGACATGAGAAGCAATGAGTTTCTTGCATCTATCACGGCTGACAGGTCATGCAGTTGTTTCACAGTGAGAAATACTTTTTTAATAATTGCTAATAATTTGTTTATGAGCAAATTATGTCCACAGATCCTACTTAAATAGATCTCCTCCCTCAGTATTTTCCACTCAGATGAATCATGATTTTCAACACTTATCTTACTAGACCAAGCTAACCATAGGTTTTTATTCACATATTGTAAAGTATATTTTCCATTCATCTTCATTTCTTCAAGTTCAAACTTKTGCTTCCTGACAACATGACCAGAAATGAATGCAGCTACAGGTAGACTAACAATTACCTTCTGCAAAAATATTATGAAGATTTTCAGACATTTATTTATTAATTTTTTTTGAAGTTCTAAGACTTCATTGAGAAATCAGCAGATTATTGTCATCACAGTTTCTCTTCATTTRTCATGGCCTCTGAAAAATCAACCCCTAGAGAGATCTTAGGTACTTCAAATTTCAACACAATTTCTGTGATATCAGAAATTTCAGGACCTATGCTTGAAAACACAACCAATTAGGAAAAGAATAAATATTTATTGCAAGACTGAACCCAAGAAACACTGCAATTTCCCTTTCATTTCAGTAACTAACATTTAATAATCACCAAAATTGTGTCTTTATCCATTTTATAAATTTTTTATTCACTGATGGAGGATTTTGTTATAAATGAAACATATAAAGCGCCCAATTAATGAATCAAAACTAATTTATTATGAAATAGAATGACAAAATGCCAGGATGCCACAAACAAAARGCAGAGCCTTTTGGCRCTGGGTGAACTGTGTGTACAGTCTCTATTGYACTGTACACCCCCAGTTCACAAAGTCCRGTWGGGCAGAGCCAGTTTTTATACAGTTTTTCTGCCCCGAGGCCATAYTGCAACAGTCTATTCKGTGTCCAGCCTTCATTGCATATTTATACTGTCATCTTGTCAGCCTTGCTGGACTGCTGAATAGTTTTCTGGACCGAGATGGGTGTTTAATGAGATTTCCAAGGATGGAAATGATTCCAAGGATTCAGATGTTATCCTTGGCATCAGTGCTGATGGTAACTACTCTCATCACTGGTCTGATATCGATCTAACTTGCGGAGTACACCCGTCTTTCTGTTGCAAATTCTGGTCTCTGGTCTTACTGGCAGCAGTGATACAATCTTTGGATGTGCATTCCAAGATCCCCGACCTGAATTTTACAGTGACAGAAGCCTTGCTTTATGTGATCATATATTATAACATTTAATACTGCATAAAAACATGAATTATTTTGGGACATATATTGCAATTTCCAAATTAATTTTTTTGCAATAGTATGCTGTTTAGATACTGAGTCTTTTCAATTAACCTTRTCTTAGAAATTAATCTATTAGAGGGATGTTTAATAATTTTAATRTGATATATCTTCAGTGAGTCCATGTATGTTTTATATCATTGTCCATTTCCTTCTGTCTCTGATAATACTGATGTCCTTAATAAAACTCTATTAAAAAAACCCAAAACATTATCCTTGAATAACGTAATTGGCTATACTTTTCTCATTCTGCTTTCTTTTTTTCTATTTTTTTTTTAGTCTGAATAATGTGTTTTTCTCCTACTATATTGACAGGATTTGYTAATGTCTTATTTAATATGTTAGTTCTTTAAGTTGTCAGGACACAGATTTTTCAGATATTCAATAAAATCACTACCAGCAGACAGAAAATTTATTCATAGCTCACAYARGATTTTCTAATTCCTCTTTYACATTKTCTTTACATTAGATTTCCACTGATGTTATMTGCATCATCATCCTTTTTGAAACAAGAACAGAACATGCATTTAGTAGGTTAGTARCACTTRCATCATTCCTGATCTTTATCTTTCCCTCCAGAGACTCTGGTCCAATTTATCTTTTCATCTTCTTTCCATATAGGTCTGGGAAGGATCTTTTCACCCTTCATGCTATTTTYTTTGATTTCTTCTTTGAATTTTTCTTTTCAAACTTCTGAGGCACAACTGTCCTGGTCATAGACTCACAGAATTACAGACTGAGTTGACCTTGGGAGGTCAGCTGGTCTGACCACCCTGCTCAAGGACACCTTGAGGCAGCTGTTGAGGACAGTGTCCATGTGGCTTTTGAGTGTCTACACAGATGAGATTTCACAACCTTTCTGGAAAAACTGTAGCAGTGYTCAGTTACCCCAACAGTAAAAGAGGTTTTCCTGATGTTCAGAAATCCTGACAGTGGAGACCACTGTAAAGAGCCTGACCTTATGTTCTTTACACTCTCCCTTCAAATATTTATATACATTGRTAAGATCTTCCTAAGGTGAAACTCTCAGGATTGGAGAAAATGGCCTCAAGCTGAAACAAGGAACATTTAGATTGSATATTAGGGAAAAATTTCTTCTGAAAGGGTTATYGGGCATTGGAATAGGCTGCCCAGGGAAGTGGGCTGTCCTGAAACACTTTATTGTACATAAAGAGACTGGATGTCTTGAGTCTACTACATAACTTTCTCATCAATCTACCTCTTATTGTGCAAAATTACTGTAGTTATTAAATTCTCTGCTCTTCCACAGGAGATCTAAGAAAACCTTTTCACCTACAGGCRGGCTTAGACTAAAGCACCTCCTCTTTTTTTCATGGTTCTTAATTTTCAAGCACTATGAACTGCATGAGACTAACCCTCTTTTAAAATTTCATTTTATATTAATATTCTAGATTTTAATTTTATTTTATTGCCTATTTTTGGTCTTATTTAGCTTGCTTCTAAACAGGTTTCCTCACCCAGAAATGTTGTTAATATTATGCTCCAGGTAAAATAACCAGCAAGTGGAACTTCAGTGGAAGATATACCCATCTATTTTACATTTTCCTAAAATTCATTCTAAGTTATAAAAGCTTTAAAAAGGCCTATGTCTACTAACTCCTGGGTACACTGAGCTGAAGCATATCCAATGTCTGTAACTGTAGGGGAGAAACAGAAAACTATGCATCTGGCTCAGAGAATTTTTGAAGCTTTGTAACTCTGCCATCCAAGATATGTGTATTCCCTAGTACAAAGAGTTTTTATATTGAATATACACATCAATTGTCTTCATTTTATTGTCTTTAAAAAATTTGATCCTCTTAATAAGCCTCAAATCCTTATTCTAACAGATAATTCTGCCTTCTGTAGCCCCCATCAATTTTATATTTTATTTTATTTTATATATAATATTCCAAATTAATGCCAKGAGGATGTTTGGATGAGATATCTACTTGGTTTGAAAAATCTCCTGGAGCAACTCAAAATGTAATACTTTCAAAGGTTAGAAATAGTTTTTCCACACAATTAACACAAGACCATATTTTCATAGCTTTGCCTTAAGCTGGCACAAACTTTCTTAAAAGACTCCTTTGTAGGAGCTAAATGTAGAGCTGAAAATATTTCTGCTATCGTAACTTGAACTTTTCCTAACATTTGACAAGAACAGAAGATCTCTTCTACAGTGCAAGGAAAAGCATACAATTTTTATCCAGAAGAAATTGTTCCTGCTTACCAGCTGCTAATATATTCCACTCTTCTAGCAATTATTTTCCACTTTTGGAAGATTCTGACTTTTATTAGATTCACTACTGCAWGGCAAACACTTGACAGAGCTAAGGTCATTCATGGTGGGTTCCATGCTGAGGATTTTTTTGTTCTGTTTTTGGAACCAAGAGCATAGTGTAAGATGCTGAGGAGCTTGAGACTGAAACTTACTAATGTGCAGAGCCAGAGATTTTAGGTRATGCCCTACTGAAGATTTCCTCCCCACATAATTTTAATGATGTATTTTTTTTCTGTAAACTCCTTGCAAACCACTTACAAGTCCTCTACAGCACTGCACTTTCATCTTCTTTGGCATGTTTGCTCCATCAGTAAAGCTGCAGGGATGTGCATTCATCTCTCTGCATCTTTGCTGTGATCCTGCTGGTAGCACTTCCCCTTCCTGGGACCTTAGAGCCCTCTTTCTTTTTATGCCTCAAAGAGTTCTGGATAGTGAGATAATTTTTGAACTTCTAAGACTGCTTCAGGATGTATAAGATTTTGTTGATATTGAAATTTGGGCTATTTTTCCTCCCATTATAATAATTTCGATCATCATACATTCCTCAAATCTGAGGATTTTGGTGCTACAGAATTGTCCATCATCTGGAAGCRTTCTCTGAAGATATATTTCATTGGAAAATGAATCCAAAGTAAAAGCATATTTTTTTGAATGATCGTAAATCATAAATGCATCTCACACTTGCTTCTCCTTTCCCTCCAAAGTTGGCATTTGATATTATTTCTCTTGTGCCTCATACCCATAGCATATTTATCTTGTTTTTATGTGCCTGCAGAGTTATGTAAAAGACAAGCTAGCGTTGTCTTTTACATAACTCACGTAACCAAAGAAAATGTCCCTCCTGTATGTTAAAAGTGTCTGTGCAGGTATCTCCGTATGTCCCTGAGTGTYATGGTTTAACCCATACCAAACCYCATGCAATTGCTTTCTCACTCCYCCACCAGTGGGATTGGGGGAAGAATCAGAAGGGTAAAAGCTAGAAAACTAGTGAGTTGAAATAAAGACAGTTTAATAGGGACAGCAAATGTAAGAAAAACAAAAYGAGGAATTAATTTACTGCTTCCCATGGGCAGCCAGGGATTCAGCCATCTCCTGGAGAGCAGGGCCCCATCACATGTAACAGTGACTTGGGAAGACCAACACTAACACTTTGAACATCTYCCCACACTTTCCTTTTTCTTCCCCCTGCTTTACATACAGAGATTGATGCCATATGGTCTGGAATGCCCCTTTGACCAGTTTGGGCCACCTGTTCCAGCTCTGTCTCCTCCCAGCCTCCCAGGCACCCTCACATTCTTTGCCAGCATGGCAGTATGAGAAGCAGAAAAGGCCTTGGCTCTGTGTAAGCCCTGCTCAGCAACAGCAGAAACRTCTTTGTATTATCAACCCTGTGTTCGGCACAAATCCAAAACACAGCCCCATACCGGCCACTGTAAAGGAAATTAACTACCCCAGACAAAACCAGTACAGTCATCCAATGTGTTACCCTCCTGTATGTTAAAAGTGTCTGTGCAGGTAGCTCCGAAAGTTCATGAGTCATTTACATGAACATAAAAATTTGGAGAGATGAAGGGAAAAGAAACTGAGCAGGACATTGAATTTACCATCCTCATAAGAAAATTGCAATGCTATTTTCCTGCAATTACTTTCTCTTTAACTCATTTTTCTCTCATTGTGGCAATGGAAATATGTAATAAATACTGGTTACCTATAGATCTGGGAATTTCACAATTTTTGAAAGCATCTATTCCAAGGCAGGTTCAATTTAACTTAGTTACTCCCTGTCTTACATTTTTAACCATGATAGAAAATGATAAGAGGGATAGAAGGAAAAGGGATAAAGTATAAAACAATAATATGAAAAATTATCAGATTATAGGGCTTGCATTTTCAAAAGATCTTAAAACTGAACATCTTGYATATTATAATTGCATTTGAAGACTTTTAATAGCATTTTTCTCTTTCTACCTTTTTTTTGTTGTAAAAGTTGTAATTGAAATCCCATTCAATTAGATAGCTGYTAAATGCCCAGTGGATGTGATCCTCAGAAAATGTTGTTTTTCCTAACCTTTGTCTGAACTGGGTTATGATGATACTGATAATAGCATCTTTCTTTAAATACATTGTCTGTACTTCAGTGTAAAGCCTGTTTCTGAAACTCTCCTACTTGTCATTTTACTGAAAATTTAAAGAAACCCTATGGCAGGAAAGAAACCTTTAAGTTAGGCTAGAACTTAGTACACATCTTAATACACATCAACGGYCTCAGTGTCTGGAACGGTAAGAATCAAAGTGGTTGCGGTTTGTAGGCGCCTCTGCAAATTTTGTTGTCCAGCCCACTGCTCAAAGAACAAGCTAGAGGAGGTTGCCCAGGAAAAAATCTAAGATACTGAAGYTTTTGATATCTCCAGAGACTGAGGCTCTACATTCCCACTGGACAACTCTCACAATAAATAGTGTTGGGGATTTTAACAATATAAAAAATTTCCCTGGATTTCCTATATCTTAATTTCTGTCCATTACTTCTTGTWTTTTCACTAGATAACACAGACAAGAGTCTAGCTCCAAATTCTTTACTGCCCTCCTGCCCTGCTCAAACCAGTTATCCATACGTATGCACAAAGATTTCCTTGAATCTTTTCTTCTCCAGGCTGAAAAGTTCCAGGTGTCTTCTCAAYGACTTAACCTGAGAGATAGTATCTCTTTGCTTGACTCTCTCCAATAATATCCAATGATATCTCTCTGGTACTGAGGTGCCCAGAACTGGATGTTTAATTGTGGCCTCATCCACAGTGAGGGGGAGGATCACCTCCCTGTTGGCAACACTTTTCCTAATGCAGTCTAGGATACCATTAGTTTTCTGTGCTTCAAGGTCACACTGAAGTCTCCTTTTCAACTTGATGTCTGCCAGTGCCTCGGGTTGTTTGTTTTACCAAACTGCTTTCCAGATGGTCAGCAGGAAGCATTTACTGGTACATGAGTTTATTCCTCCACAGGAATTTCCCTGGGGAAATATGTGTTTGATTTTGCTGAACTTCATTAGGTTCCTATCTGTCCAAGTCTCCAGTCCGCTCATCTGAATGGCAGCACAACCATTGGGAATATCAGTCACTCCTCCTGGTTTTATGCCATCTGCAAACTTCCTGAGGGTGCATGCCGTCCTATTAGCTGGGTCATTAATGAAGCTGTTAAGCAGCACRGGCCTCAGTATTGATCCCTGATGCACACAGCTGGTAACTGGGTTTAGGAATTGGGGRTTTTCTTTGTGCTGGGTTTGTGTGGCCATGTTTTGGTAGAGGGGTTGGGTTACAGACTGGCTTCTCTGAGAAGTTGCCAGAAGCTTCTCCCAYGCCCAACAGAGCCAATGCCAATCAGTTACAAGACAGATCTGCAGGCAGTCAAGGCTGAGCCAATCAGAGATGGTAGTAGCACCTCTGTGATAAGATRTTTAAGAAGGAAGAAATGATTACGCAGATTTAAGTGTGCTGGGAGAAAAGAGAAGTGAGAATATATGAGACAAGCAACTCTGGAAACAGCAAGGTCAGTGAAGAAAGAGSGGGAGGAGGTGCTCCAAGMTCTGAAGCTGAGACTCCCACRAAGCCTGTTGTGAAGACCATGGTGAGTAAAGCTGTTTCCATGAAGCCTGTGGAGGTCAGGGGGGAAGACCCAAGCCARAACAGCCTGAAAAAGGGCTGTGAACCTTTGGGAAATCCATGTTGGAACAGCCTTTTGGCAGGGACTTTTGCACTCATGAAGACAGGAGCCCATGCTGAAACAGATTTTCTGGCAGGACTTGTGACCCAGAAGGAAGGAACCCAGAGTTGATTAGGCTGTTSCTGAAGGACTGCATGCCATAGGAAAGGGACCCACAGTGGACGAGTTAATGAAGAACTGTAGTCTGTGGGAAAGATTCCCACTGGAGAAGTTCATTGAGAACTGTCTCCTGTGGGARGAATGCYATRCTGGAGTGGGGAAGGACTCCTCTCCCTGAGAAGTGACAGAAACAACATGGATAAACTGACCGTGACCCCCATTCCCCATCTCTCTGCACTKCTGGAAAGGAGGAGGTAGAGCCCATGAAGGAGGAAATGTGTTTTTAAGATTTGTTTTACTTCTCATCCTTCTCTGATTCTGATAGGTAATAAATTAATTTAATATTCTTAAGCTGAGTCTGTTTTTTCTGTGACAGTGATCGGTGACTGATTTCTCCCTGTCCCATCTCAACTCATGAATCTTTTATGTYTTCTCTCCCTTGTCCAGCTGTGGAGGGGAGTGATAAAGCAGATTTGATGGATACCTGGCATCCCATCACAGTAAACCCAGCACACCTCCAACAGGACTTCATTCTGTTTGTTACAGCCCAAGACCTTCAGCATCCCATAAAAGTCAATCTGTTGTTATACAGATTTAGCTGAAGCTTTATCATCGCTCCTAATGCCACAGTGGTGTTCAGTTTTTCACAGTAAATAAACAGCTAATTTAGAATACTTTGAAACACTGTTAATCATTCTTGAAGGTTTTAATTACACACAATAATTTTGTAATGTTTTAAACATAATGTATTTATGGAATAATTAATTTATTTGTATGCAAGTAAATGTAATCATATTAATGCTACAAAGACAAATTAAAACACCATATTTCTTCATTATATAAGTAACCAATCCCAGCATTAAAATACCCCCAAATGTAATTAGAAATAAATGCAGTATTTTCCAAAAGGCATATTATCATCACTAGCGCATAATCTTGCCAAGTCATTATCATAGTCCCTAATTYTGAGTAAACACATCATAAAATTCCAAGGGGACCAAAGGAAGAAAAAGATTAGAGGAAGCAGCTCTWGAAGAGCAGCATCATATACTTCAACAGAACTTGCAACATACTTGGACATAAGACAATCAGAAAAGAGGAAGAACTTCTTTCTCTTCACAGATAYGGGGAGCCATGAGTTTAGGTGCAAGTTCTGTGTGAGTGTCTCACAGGACCCACAGCTATGTATAACCTGATGGGGAAGGTAGTAGYTCACCCTCAGCTGGTCACCACACAGGTAGTAAAGAACAAAAGTTGAGACCTTCTGCTGCACAACAGCAAATTCTGATTATGTTTGTGGAAGGGTTTACTCCTTACACACATATCCCATCTGAGAGACAAAACACACAAGCTATCACTTAAGTGATAGCAAGCCAGGACTATCTAGATTGCATGAGTCTGACATTTGACTCAGAATGCATGTCTTAACTACCCCAACTTACTGCCCTGACTCCTTGTCCAGAAAACAGTTTTTGCCTCTGCATTAAAATTTTAAAAATTCTGTCCACTGCWGTCACAAACTCCTCTATCTACTGTGTGAATCAATCCTTAGGATCATGAAAAACATGCCTCCAGTATAGAGAACATACAGAATGTACAGGTTACATTCACCACTTTCTTCCCCCAAAACCACATCCCCCAGAGATGCTGTGAGAGGAGTGGAATAGCAATTTAGCCATGCCTACATGGCTCTAGGCTCTGCCACCTCTCTCTGCAACTAGGACACATCTGACTGTCCAGTACAGGATCAATGAACCAGGCAGGGGAACCAGACAAATACTGGAGACAGATGTGTTTTCCATTCCCCATTCTAAGGTAACCCTGCTTAATTTTCTTCTTATGTAATGTAACCTGAAATCTGTCATTGTTTTCAATGAGAGATCTCTAAAGGTCATATCCAACCTAAATAATTTTATGGTTATAGAGACTTGTTTTGTTGTTTTMTTTTAGCTCACATGATATTTAACAATTATTATACAGTAGTCACATATTTTAGCCTGTATTCATAGAAGGTTCAAGTACTGATCTGTAGCCCACAGTTCCTCTCTCCTTAGCTCTTTCTTCTACAGCCACTCAAACCAGAAATCAAGATCTCTGCAAGCAAGGTAGCCATCTCTTGACAGTGCCTCTAACATACAAAGTATCTGTATCCAAAGGAAGGGTCTGAATAAAAAAATCTCTAAACTGAGGATAAAGTAGTCTTGTCAGTGTTCTCACTGCGAAATCATCTGTACAGGAAAAAAAACCTCCTGATGCTTTGCCACACCATATTTCCAAATTGCATTTGTTTTCTCAGKCATGATGTCCACTAGCACACCACTGTGCTCAACTTTACAAAGCCTGTCTGGTCTTTAGACCAGAGACATAATATTATGAGTTTTACATCTGGCAAAAGGAAAAAAAAATGTAAATTTATCTGTCTCGGGTACTAGACATGCTACACATGTCCTTGCTCTACTTGAGAGTTTGGAACCATGACTAGAAAATTGTCTTTGTTATCCCTACTGTTTCTACAGAAACAAGTGTTCTGTATTTTAATAGGTTTAGTTGCTAACTCATTTTCTGGGTGAACAAGAAATATTATCCAAAGACCTGGACTCAAGGTCATGTGTCAAGTACTCACTTGTGTCAGTCTGGTTATGGTTAGACTCAACAAAAGCAGACTGGTCACATCCATACAGTGAGTTCTAATCCCTGATTTCCCAAATGCATGCCAGGTAGTCTCAATGCATTGGCTTTATTCTGGTGTGCTTTTTTGGTTTCAAGATTTTGAAATAACATTTTTGCACACCACAAGGGCAGTGTTTTCTATCATATGAAATGTGATATAAATACATGTACAGGTGTCAAAAGGTRCAAAGCTTACAAGGCTGACATTTCAGGAATGTATACAATTAAAGACAAASACTGSCTCATCTAAGCATTGGTTTTGGCAGTAATTGTACATACCTGTTGGCTTTGAAATTGCACAAAASAGAAACAGARAAARGTAGCWTGGTGGACTGTCCAGGAAGACAGTGTTCAAGCTTGCTTCATAATATTTTTTTAGTAGCACAGATATACTGAATTATTTTCCTCAAAACTCAAGTTAAAACTAGATCTTTGAAGGAAAATCTCCAGGATAAAGAATTTGTTAGCATATTCTGAAAGTATTTCATAACAATTATTTTCAGAAATRTTATTTTACTGGTTAATCTAGATGTAAAAAATTAAAGTCTGTCACAGTCTCACTTTTATGAGACTTTAATTTTTATTACATCAGAATCCATTTTCTATTAATATCCCCTAGTGTTCTRTGTTAAAATGTGTTAATCCAGCTTTTGAAATACTAAAGTAAGAAACTTGTTTGCTGTGATATTCAATACCTCAATAGAGCAGACATCTACAGATATGCATTATGTATTGCAGCATTAAYTTACTAGGTTTCAGGCATCTGAAATACCAACATCCATGCCTCAGCACTTCTGCTAGACCTCTGCACTAAGCYTAACAGGTTGCTTCATGCCTGTTTTTATCCACTACTTGCTGATATTTGGCCAACAACAACAATTAATGTTTATCTAAACTCTTCACACCTCTTGCAAAATCTCCCCAAGCGCTTCATTCTTTACTTACATTACTTTGTTCCTTCTCCTGACGTATCTTATTYCACTCATGGAGGTCTTTGTGCTCTTCTTGGAGAGCTTTCTCCTAACCTCCTAGGGCCTCTTTCTTATTTGAAGGGGCATATTCCCTATTGCAGAGCAAATTTCTCCTCAYGGAGGGAATTTTTTTTTCACAAAGAGCTTTTCCTCTACCTGAATGGCTTTGCTGTCCTCTTGAAGAGCTTTATGCTGGTCCTTAAAGGCTTTGTGTTTTTCTCATAAAGCTAAAATCTCATGCTGAAGAGCTTTTCCCTTCAATGCAAATGCTCATTCTTATCCTTTAAGAGCCTTAATCTCTTCTCTGAGGGCTTTATTTTGTTGGCAAGCCTTTTGCTGTTTCTCAAGGTTCTTTGTTTCCTCTGAAGAGTCCCTATGCTTCTCTTGAAGGATTTYATTCAGTTCCCAAAGGACTTTGCTCTGTCTGTGGACACTTCGATTCTCCTGATAGTAGGCTTTTTTAGCAATATGAAAACTTTGTTCTTTTGCTGAAGATTTTGATTCTCTTCTTGAAAGACCAGATTATCCTTCCAGTTTGATTAAATCATGCCACGTGACAGGAGATGGCAAATAGGAGTAGGAGCAGCAGCAATAAATTGCTGATTTTCCTCAAAGAATATTTATTCTATGAGTCAGACACTTTCTCACTTAGCTGCACCACTCAGGGGCTGTGCTATGGTCCAGCTGATTCCACCTTCCATAAGCAGTAGTMATGGAACAGAGAATAGAGGTTACGTGTCTGTGAATAACAAACAAACAACAAACAAATAAATAAATATAGTACTAAATCTAAAATAAAAATAATAGTGAATCATTACTGACATTTGACAAGCACTGTATATTTTTGCATGTGCTGGTGTGTTCAGCAGATTAAATTTCACAAGGCTAACTTGATTATACTATTTCCTCTTAGAGTCCTTTTAGAGTCTAAAACCTTTGTCAATCTTTCTCATTATATAACTTGATTATAACTGAGGTAAGGAGGCATAAAACACTTTTTATTGTTGTTTATTCCTTATTCTACCCTGCTGCAACAATGTTATATTGTTTGGATTGGAGTAAATGTACAGAMTAAGTCAGATTTTTATAAGTTCAATTTCAATACTGTAAAATCAAGCATGTTTTGAATATATGCCTGGTGTTTGCTCGAAAACACTAAACAATTATCTAACATACTGCTCAATCATATAATTTATACATACAACTAAATAGATACACATATTCCAGCTGTTCAGAGAAACTGCATTATATCTGTGGAGTACCCAGCAGAAAAATTATGATAAATTARGGAAATCATACAGTAGTTACTGTTGTGTTATCCTTGAATCAGTTTGCCATCTGGCAGTTCATGGCAGACCTGTCAGTGGGGCTATCCGCAAGGATGTCATTTGAAAAGGCATAACAGGAGTGACACAGTTAAATTGTTTTTTGGGTTTCCTTGCYATGGGTATTGATGGCTGCCATGAAATATTTTCTTACATAGACTCTGAAAGTAAGCTTTTACTCCTARCTACCTTGACACAAATTTGGGATGACTGTATTTGGAGTTATTTCTAAATTATAAGAAAATCCATAGATGAAACCATATATGGTCYCTATATTATTCAAATTAGACTAGGATTAGTATTCATAATTCCAAATATTTGAGTATATTTAGCAAATGCACATGAAAAGATAGAATTCAATAATATAAGAGCATGATGCTAGGGTATCTGCAATCTTCATTGCCTCCCAGGCAACATTATTTTTTCCAAATCAAACAGGATCCATGTATTTTATGACAATCACTTTGCTTTGTTTGAAAAGAGGATGAATTACTTCAGACACATCAACATCTTAGATTAGACTGGTAGCTTGTCTACTYCTTATGAATTTTGGGGGGCAGAAGAATCCTGTATTCCAACTAAAGTATAAACCTGTTTCCAATATTTGTGATCCGATCAAAACGACTGATATGGGGTTTTTTTAATCATGCATTATGTGCTCAGGATATTAAAAAAAGTCCAGTGAGCTCACAACGAGATTTGGCAATTCTGTTTAAATCACTACACACATCACATCATCTCTTTGTACTGTCTCTCAGCTCTGTTCTGTATGTTAATTAGGCAAGGGACTGAAATATGGCATGTAAAATGTTCAGTAATCCCAGGAGATGAATATATACAATTCCCACTGAAAACTTTACAGGATGATCAGCCCTCTGAATCCTTTTTCCAGGATATTTGATTCTCCTGCCTGCTCACGCAAATTAAATAGGCAATGCAGATGAGTAATACTGAAACCTATAATATCAAACAAGMTCAGTATCTTGGGTTCATATATCTTTCCCAGTCTTTTTACCTCACTTTAACTCTTCAAGAACCATTAAAATCTTAYATCTTCCCTGTTTATCACCAAGATATTGCTGAATATTATAGTTCAGTAATTTTTTTTCAACTTCTTWAAAAATGTCATAGTGGTTAAAAAAAGCTAGTTCATGTAAATTGGTAGCTCTTGTCATTATTTCCATGTTAAAATGTAACATTTAAAGTAACACTGGTTATTTTGACATGTAGGTCCCTTCCTTTTACAATTTAGGAATATAAGTAGTAGAAAAAGCTGTCAGTTTCCACAAGTGTTCAAGACTAAGGCCATATTTTCTTCTCCGTCTTCATAGTAAAAGAAAGGATAATCTGAGGCTTGGAAAAGAGGGAATTTTATGAATGCACTCTGGAGCTGGACTAAAACAATACAGCTAAAATTATACCAATAATTATTTACTTCAGTAGAAATTAATGTGAACTTCTCCTAACTCAGCTTYATKATATTATCTTGTGTCCTGYCACTGGTCACAACAGTCAAGAGATTGGTACCTGCCCCTGTGTTTCCTGTCATGAAGATGCTGAAGACMGTGACAAGGTTTCTCTTCAGTCTCCTCCAGGCTGGACAAGCCAAGTGACCTCATYCAGTTCTCAYAAGGCTTCCTCTCTAGACTATTCGCTATCCTCACGGCCCTCCTCTGGATGATCTCTGATAGMACAATGTCTTTCTTATAYTGTGGCACCCAAAACTGCGCACAATATTCAAGGTGAGGCCACCCCAGYRCAGAGCAAAGTGGGACAATCCCTTCCCTTGCCTGGCTGCTGATGCTGTGCCTGATGCATCCCAGGACACAGTTAATCCTCCTGGCTCCAGGGCACTCTCGATGCAAGTTCAACTTGCCGTCAACCAGGACCCCTCAGTCCCTTTCTGCAGGACTGCCCTCCAGCCTCTCCTTCTCCAGTCTATTCACACAAGCTGCTTTGCCCCTTCAAAGGTGAGGAATCCTGCACTTGCCCTTGTGGAGCAGCTGCTACTTGCCTGTCTCTAATTTGTCGAGGTTTCTCTGCAGGCTCTCTCTGCCCTTGAGGGAGTTGATCACACTGCTGTTTGGTTATCAAAGTACATGTAAAATGTAGAGAATGTGAATAGAGAATTCTAAGGTAACTAAAGTGGAGATGAATAGCCGTTTTTATAATATTTCAAATACTATATCTTACTATTGTAAGTAATTTTTGTAGTGAGCTCTATGATTGAAGGCAGTGGGAGTACATCATTGCAATGCACACTACTGAAGATTATTTTAATGTGACAATGTGTGCAAAACCTAATATAATAGTGAAAATAGTGGCCTAGMTAAAGTGTGATTTCAGTTTACCAGTTCCTAATTCTGATTGTTCTGATCAGAAAGTAAAAAATAGACTTTTTAATACAAAGATTTAGTCAAGAAAGTTTACATTACAGTGAAATGCAACAATCCAGATTATTTTATGACACCCACTCTGAGTGGATGTACAGCAAAACAGCACACACACAGCATCAGTGAAAGATACAGAAGAAGGATTTGAGTTCCTGCTGTAATCCATGCAAAGACTGAACTATGAACCACCCTCACTTACAACATTTCTGAATGCCCTCACTACCCATATTTAGCTCTACTGCTCAGGGGCAAAGAGTAGCAGAACAGATATTTTCTTAACTTTTTAGGTGACACTAGCTATCAATTTGATTAAACTCTGACCCCAAAATAGCTAGGCTTACAAAAATGTCAAGTACATGCAAAGAAAAACAGCACAGTTCAAAAAATAAGCTTATAAAATCAAAATCAYACCCATTTTACAGCTTCTATTACATATGCCAGTTGCTACTGGATAARCCTAAAAACTCAGACTGGAATCTAAAAAACCTAACTGCCATATTTGGCCCATCTGGCACTTTTACCATTCTGACAATTTTATGCTGATGTAGCTTCTTTTTTAGGTCATTCAAACTCATGATTTTCTCTCCCAAGTGGATATGAAATTTATGTTGCTTCCAGGAGACTGAAAACCTGGACTAAGACAGATCTTTTCTCTACCTGCCGGAGATTAGCAGAGTACCACAGAGAGCAAAAGCTGATGGTGCTGTACATCTGTGCATTCAACATTCTGTGGCACTAAGCCACTAGTCTCTTTTCTGCATGACCAACTGACTAATTACTTCACTTGGCCTTTCTGAGTCCCTTCAATTAATGCAATGTGCAGTTGCACACAGTAATGGAGTCACCCATACAGAACAGAATCTGGGCCAGAATTAGGCTCGAAGTCCCAGAAGCACCTGTTACAAACACAGAATGTCCAGATGGTCTGGTCTTTGTGGGAAAATGTCAAGAATTGACTTATCTGTCTTTCTTACTTTTGGTTTAAGGTCATAAACATGATTCTTT
>CADDXX010000281.1:338840-414002 GCA_902810485.1 Alauda arvensis
CCTTCCTTCCTTCCTTCCTTCCTTCCTTCCTTCCTTCCTTCCTTCCTTCCTTCCTTCCTCCCTTCCTCCCTCCCTCCCTCCCTCCCTCCTCTTTCCACCTCTATGTCCCACTCAGTGTGAGAGTAGTAAGAGAAAAAAAGAAAGGGTGAATTGAGGGAGAGATGAGGTTATTTCAATAGAAGGAAGAATTTAATAAAACATATTTTCTGCCCACAAATTATGTCACTTGTATCAAATATTTGTTATTCTACTTAATATTTGTAAAATTTAAAAGCTTAAAGCAGTAACTGACATATCCCTGCATGTTCATTTAACACAGAAAAAGAAATCACAATTAGCTTTTTGAGTTCCTAACTCRAATTTTAACAAGAGTAGTAATGAATTCATATCAGTCATATGGGAAGCATGCCTATTTTTATTATTCATAAGTGCTGAAATAATATTGGCTGCTATAAATATGTAGGAGACATCCAGTATTTTTAATCATAAATTACAGCAACTAACAGCTACCAGCAATAATTATGGATTTTTTTGTATTTGATACATTATTTTTCTTAGASTTTTGAGAAAATATATACTGAAGAAAATTTCTGTATTTTTGATGGCTCAAGAGACATATGCTACTTGAAATTAATCTAAATTAATYGATTCACATGAAGCTTTAAAATTTGAATAATAAATATTTTACTGTATTTTTGGAGCACTATTTTTACAGAACCAATATTTGAATTTTAAAATGTGAAAAGACCAYGTAAGTGGCATGAGGAAAGAATTATCCCAAGGACAGAAAATGCAGTATTTGCTCTTAKTTGTAAAATGTGATAGGAAAGCTAAGATGTAAAACAAATGGAAATACAACATTGGGCAATGTTGTTAACATTTATAAAAGGCTGTATCATGCCTGATTATGCTTCATCCTCACTTTATTTATGTAGAAAACAGATTAAATACTGCATACCCCAAGTTCTAAGAAAGAACAGTGGATCCACTGGGRAAGGGCTGCAGCTGTGTGCACTTACCTGGACATTTTATTTTAAAAGCCTATCTGTGCATTCACCTGGTTGTATCTGAGCAGTCAGATGTGGAGCAGAGCTCACCTTCAAAGCCACATATGTAAGTAAGAGGGCATCATRAGAGAAAAGTACAGGACCAGATCCAACAACCTGGCAGAGGTGAGGCTGCTGCAGCTCTGTGCTCCCAGGTGCAACCTGTAGCAAAGCTGAGCATATACAACCAGCAGGAACATGCATATAGATCACACATGTTCACCACATATATCRTGGAATCACAGAATGRTTTGGGTTGGAAGGGAGCTKGTRGATYACCTAGTTCCAATCCCTCTGCCATAGGCAGGGACACCTTTCACTAGACCAGGTTGCTCAAAGCCCCATCCAACCTGGCCTTGAACACTTCCATGGATGGAGCATCCACAACTTCTCTGGACAACCGTTCCAGTACCTCACCACTCTCACAGCTAAGAATTTCCTTCTAATACCGAGTCTAAACCTACTCTATTTTAGTTTGAATCTATCCTTCCTTAAATTGTCCATCTCTGTTGTAGTCTCCCTTCAGGCACTGGAAGGCTGTGGTTATGTCACACCCACATTCTTTTTTCCAGGATGAAAATTTATTTATACATACATACATACATACATACATATATATATATATATATATATATATATACAAATGTACTGAACAGCAAAGTGTTGACACATGACTAAGCTTTTTTATTCCCTTACTCATTTATTTATCCATCCTTGTTCCTCCCTGACTCACATCAATTTTTTCCTTCCTTTCATTCCTCCTCAAAACATCCCATATTAGGTCATGGGGACTGCTGAAACATTCACCACTCAACCACCATGTGGCCCTGCTGCTGAAGGAGGGGTAACYRAGGTTCTTGTCAATAATCCCAARATCCCTTGGGGTGGATTAGAGTGAAATTACACTGAATTACTAGTGTTTATATAWGTATATGTATAGCAGGTTTATTTTAGAAAAATTTGCTTCCATTGGAAAGGAGATACATAACTGTTTTGTTTATTGTCTATATAAAAGTTTAAAGACATCACTTAAGAAAATATACRAGGAAGAAAARAGAAAGAAAGAGAAAGAAAGCATAAGAGTAAGTAGCAAAGACATCACCACCTGTGGATCCAGCTACAAGGCTTGATTGTTGCAATTTCTGTGTCCATTGGTCACACTCTTGATCCATCAGGCATGGAGAAAGYTCCCAAACCACAAAGTTCARTGGGTTAATGTTCAAGTGGGAATGCCCAGGTATCTCCTCTGGGGAGGAAATTTTACACTGTCTATTCAACACTGTGGATCATGTGCAGTCCCCTGGTGGAAGGCCCCAGGAATGAGCCTGGAAGCACTTCAGGGATGGTTTATGATCCCTTCTAAGACATGACAGCTGCCTCTCACCTCAGCATTGTTGAGCAGTTATGTTCCATCAGAAGGGATAAAATCCCTCAAGCCTATGAATGTCCCAGTACCTTCCCAGTACCTTCCTAGGGGGAAGGTTTGTGAGTGAGACACAGCTGTGTAAGAAAAGACTGGAACGATAGAAAGCACTATCCTACCTTGGAGGATCTGCTTCTTATCAGACTCTTGGCTGARAACTAGCTTCTTGCTAAACAAAGGTTGTTTTGTCCTGATCATCAGTAATGAGGGCAGAGTACTATTTGGGCTCTGCTTCCCTCTATTATTGTCTTTCTGTGCTCTGTTGTGGTTGTGGGGGGTAACCTCTTACCACGTTAATTAGTTTGTATATCTGCTAGTACACAGACAGTCTGCTCAGTAGTCTGTTTTAGCTAATAGTAGACCAGCTTTCTCCACTGAAAAATGTGGACTGACTGAGAGTGACTGTGAGTAATCACAACTGCAAAAAGATATGTATTTTAAAGCCACTTCTTCTATTGGACAGGTGTGATGCTGATGGAACTGCTAGCCAACTGCTGTGTCATTACCCATGCAATTGCTTTAGAACAAGGAATATTGCAAGAATTTAGCTGCACTTTAACATGAATAACTATGCAAAAGAAATCTTCCTAAATAATAACAGATAAYAAATGAATCTTTCTAGTTGTTAACATCAAACTATATATGTAATATAAACATATTTATAAATTTACAAATACCAATTTTTTCTATATATGCACGATAATAGATACATGCAATATATATATTATATGTATATATATATGTATTATATATGTGTGATTAAAAATTACAAGTTAGGCGGTTTCATGTCTTTTTTCTTATTTTTGTCTCACACAGTGTSAAATTTATCCCATATAAATTCTGATGTCTAATAGCTAAGCATTTAAATCCGAGTAAGTCATGACAGACTTTCTTCATARTCATGTCAGAGAAATACATACCCCCAGGGTGAGATATATCTATTAACATAGGTATCTAAGAGAAGTAAAATGAATCAGTGCTATCATCTAGATGTGCTTCCTTTTGTTCATTAGTTCAAGCTGACTAGCAAAGCTTAGATAACCARTATTTTAGGTAAATAAAGTAGTTAGAATCCAGCATCACGTAACAAAGGTAGAAAGCAGCTGTCAGAGAACATCTYCACATCCATCTCAAATGTGAAATTTTCCTTTATTACATCCTTTCCATAAGGCAAAATGCAATAAATGATCCAGAAATTAAATGTTGATAGCATTGTCTATTTCCTTCRAAAATGACTTTGTGAAATCCGTAGTCATGGGCACACAGGTAATTTAAAAGAATAAGACCTAATTTCCTGGAACATACCAAATCAGTATCTGACAAAGAAAAGACATTTTTACAGTATCTTCCCAACTTGATTTGACATAAATATGAAGGAAGAATTAACATCCCAAAGCATGTCATGCCTCCACTCCTACCTGCTCAGAGACAGGCTGATGTTGTACCACTCCTCATCTTTCCTAATAACAGCAAATAACACCTTTGCTCAAAGGTGCACCTGAAATCAGTCATCATTAAATTACACTTGCTTAAAAAAACATATAACCTTTCTAAGAATCATTAACAGTTTGCTAAGCTCAGACCTCTTCATCTGCTTCTGCCTCTCAAAATAAACACTATGACAGAACTTGAAGTCAGATAAATAYCCTAGGTTTGGATGAATTGCATAGAATCCCTTCACAATAAAATGGATACTTAAAAGATACTTAATCCATCTTGTCTGAAATTTGGCATTTCAAATAGATTGTATCAATTGCTCTTCATTGTGGGAGACTGGAGGAGAGGCTGACTGGCTCAAAACAACCAGCTGGGAAGTGGTGGGGGACAGGGCAAGCTCAKCCATAGGTGGGACARYGCTCTGCTCCCCCCGGCACCCTTGAGCCTTCTCACGCCATGCTGTGAAGTGTCTGAGCATTGGAAAAGTCAGCCCTGACCACCTCTGTAATGGGGGTGGTGACTGCAAGGGCCAASTGGGAACATCCTGGCTCTGTGWAAAATGCAGGCACGAGACTTGGCTGCTGAAGTCAGCATAAACTTKACTGAACGAAGGCCCCTGCAGACAAGAACAGATAAAAGGACACATGCTGCAAGGTACACTTAACTGCCCCTGGGCATGAAAGCAGCTCAAACAATGCTGAATCCTAGAGTGGTGAATCTTTCTCTTTCTCTCTTTTTCTCTTTTTCTCTTTTTCTCTCTTTCTCTCTTTCTCTTTCTCTTTCTCTCTTCTCCCATCTTCTCCTTCAAAGATATTGTTAGCCAGACAAAAAAAAAAATTTCTGTCAATGCCTTGTTGTGTCTGGATAAGTTAAAGATGGCTAATTTAAAATTTGYCACATGCCATATTCAGTTGGAATGTTCTAAAGGTTGCAAGAAAAAGTTTTTATTGAACCTCCTGAAAATTTTATTGTTTTTCCTGGGCAYCACCCAAAATAAATCCAAGTATATTCCCCTAAATTCGATGAGTGGACTGTGGCATGACACTTRTTTATTGTTCATCTTTGAATACAAAAACCTAAAGTGACTTGCTCTGTTGTATGTATGTGCTCGGAATCTTTTACTAATTCTTCTGAATATTCTCCTCTACTTTGTATAAAAATCATTAACACCCTACTTGGTATAAAAATCACTATAACTTTCTTTTTGCTGAAATCAGTGTTTCTCAAAATATTTCTTCAGACGACAGTTGTGGAACCAAGAAAATATAGACTTGGTTGTCTACAGAAGATCAAATTTAGATGCTGTATACAGGTGGGCTTTTTACTAAAAAAAATATTTGAAGGAAGTTTTAAATATAAGAGAAACTTCTGGCAGGTAATTCAAGGTCTCTTTATTTGCTAGATTTGCAAACGTGATTCCAAGCTTTGAACTCTTCTGTTTTATACTGGATTGATAATAAAAAAAAAAACAAACTCATGTACCTAAACCCAGGATAATTATATTCAAATCCATCTGTACTACTTACTGCATTGCTTTTATGTCCATACTCCATTATGCCAGGGTTTTTTATTGCTCACATCYAAGAGAAAACAAAAAGGGGCATGATTTAGCTTCAGAATGACCCATGAAATCTGCATGTCCTTCTACATATAATTAATTTATCTGCAAATTTTGCATTTATTCATGCATATATATTTTTTTTTTCATATCAAAATCTTCAAAGTAAGGTAAGTTTAGCCCTTAAACTGGTCCATTCATACATATTCCAGTTAAAATTATGGGGGGAAGTAGTGTTAAATCCTGCTTCTATGACAAAGTGACATGCTCAGTGGATAAGGGAAASGCTGTGGATGCTGTCTATCTCATGCAAAGCATTTACCTGTCTATCTAATGTAAAGCATGTGACATTGTCTCTCACATCATTCTCCTGGAGAAGCWGGCTGCACATGGCTTGGACAGGYGCACTATTTGCTTGGCACAGTACTGGCTGGATGGCTGGGCCCAGAGAGTTGTTGGTGGCTGGTCACAAGTGATGTTCCCCAGGGCTCAGTATTAGGGAYGGTGCTAACATCTACATCAGTGATTTAGACAAGGAGATTTAAGTGCMTCCTCAGTAAGTTCAAAGATGACACTGAGTTTAGGTGGGAGTGTTGATCTGCTGGAATGGGGGGAAGGCTCTCAGAGAACTTGACAAACTGGAACAATGGGCTGAGGATATAATTTCAGAATGGGCTTAACTCTTACAGGAGTTGAGACTGCTCACAATTATCTGGTACTGAAATGAAAAGCACTGAAATTTAGTATTTTARTAATTAAGATATTTCTGTACTCATGAATTAAACCATGACAGGGAATCTTCTCAGGCTTAAATTTGACCATATATCCAGTTGTGCTCTTAAARGGACCTTTAGTACTGGTTTTGATMAYGGTAAAATTCAGAACTAGACATGGGCCATGGAGCAACTTCACCACTGGTTATCGGCATAAGCTGCTCTATTCCAGTTTGTCTTGGTGCTAGCTTAGTTTGCTAACATTCATGCAACCCAGACATTTTCCCTGATATTAATTTGAGGATATKTTTTAGCATATTCTTTGTGCTTTATTTTAGTTTCAAACTCATCAAGATAGACTTTGTGTATCCCAATAATAGCATAAAAATCTTTCCTTGTATTTTACAGGAATTTGAAGTGAATGATCCRAGTTTGTAAATTCTCTTCTGTGTCTAAACTTCTTTGTTACTTGGAGTCATAGCTAAGCAAAAGTTTATAACAAGGAATAGTAATCTAGWGAAGAATTATTTCCTTTACTCTTTCAGATAGAAATTCTGCTGTTAAAGACATTTTTATCTTTAATGAAGACCGGTGGTGATTTTTACCTTTTTCCTGGTTTAAATTAGAGCAAATATTGCACCTCCAGAAGGCTACTTATATCCTTAACCAATCTAGGATAACTAGAATACACCTTGGCAGGCTTCTATTATTTTATTTTGCCTTCTTTTTGTTATTCTAATTTTTTCAGTCAAATTCAGTCTTCAAAGGCATTACTTTAACTCTCTTGGGAAAACTAGTAGTTTAAAAAGGAGATATCAAATTGACAGCATTAGTAACTGGGAAAGAATAGACTACATCTGATTATCAACATTGAATGATAACATTATCTAGATGACACAAAATGCTTGGATCAAAAAACCCACATAACCTGCTCAGTATAGTTCAGAACATGGAAAATAGTTTTTTAGTAATAAATTCTTTACNGCTCTTATCACACTGATCTGCCTCCATCTTTGCCCCATTTATGTCTATGTAGCAAAATCTAAAAACCCTTCTACACACCCAGTGAMATAACAAAATCACACCAATCAAACCCTTGTGACCTCCAAATCCTCTGACAACCCTGACAGTGCWTTTTCCATGGGCTAGGACCAAACACCATCACTGTTTCAGGCACAGGCCAGGGAGGATTCACCCCCCTGTCCACAGGCTCTGGCCCATCAGGAGAACCAGAGAGATGCTCTGGTTTCCCACACTTTACCTCCTCTAACAAAAGTAGTGCATGGTAATGCATGCAGAGTCTTGCTGAAGTCTGGAAGCATGTGCAGTTTGTTGACAAATATGTAATTTGGAAAGCAGGAACAACAATTCCAAGAGAAATGCTGTTTCTACATGATTCATTAGCTCTTTTTATTTTTTCTTCTCCCAGTGGCTTGGATGTGTGTGACCTTAACAATTTCAGTGATAYCACCTCCAAATTACAGTGCAATGAGATAAGTCATGCCATCAATGGTACATTGTGCCTGTCTGAAAGGTTGCCTTAGAGGCTTGAGAACTGAAATCCAAACAGCTTTTTAAAGAGAGACTTTTTTTTTCCTATGAGGTCCTTGAAGACAGAAAACAAACACCCTGCTTGCAGATAACTTATGGTGTTAGTACTATACTGCACCATGCTTATCTTCTGGTTCTGCTTGTGCACACAATACACAAACAGAGAGCTATCCTAGCAGAGTCATTATTTGCATGGATATAAAATCTAATCTTGAGGGAGATTTCAGGGAGTAACTGAGGCTTACATCTGCTACCTACATGATTCTTACTAAAAGTGAAGGAAGGTGTGTAATTCTAGTGCCTGAACATGCGGGGATCTTATATGATATTACATATTAGCATGTGACTGACACCTGCCAGCCACAGATTTCTCAATTCTCTTGAGGGTCCTGTGTCACATATGCCAGATCCCATGCAAGTGTTGCATGCATTTTAGTAATTTAAATGGTGCTACATGACATATGACWGGGTGACACTACTCAAATTGTTCCCTTGATTTGCCATGTGARTTACTTGAGTTGCAGACATGGAATCAACATAAAGGTACCAAACCTAAGGGAAAAAAAAGCATTTAAGCAGAGACAGGTAATATTCGAAAGTTCCACAAGCTCCTTCTGGTTCGTAAAAGCCTGCYAAAGTCTGAATATGTTAAAAAACGTTATCTCAGCCCTGTAAGGCAGAAGAGCAGGTTGAAAATCTCAGTGGCAGTCTCCTCTAAAATGTCTTAACATATCAAACTTACCCTGACTGCTGCCAGCACAGTTGTATATATTTATTTATTTGCTGAAAATGCTGTACTGACAGACTCACTTTCCTCTTTCWGCTGTTATCAGAAGCAGAAACAACAAATGCCTTTATCTTCCTCTATYCTTCTATAGTCTCCCCAAAAGGCCAGAATGTGTCTTTTATCAACCGTTTCCTTAACATCATGTTCTTTCTTCTTTGGCCTCTGATTTTTTATTTGACCTATTGGATYCTTTACTGGTAGTTCTTGTCAGCTATCACTCATTTTAGCAGCTAAAATCTGTTCTGTAGTACTATCCACATTGTGTCAATTGTCTCCTGCTTGATCCCATAAAAATGTGTGATGTAAGCACAGGATTYTGCCTGTTAATCACACTGCTCAAGGAGTGCTGTTTAAATTGGAACTACAATGGAAGAGACACATATGTAYAAAGTAGTGGATCTCATACTCTGAATCTATACAGCTGCAAGTGAAGCAGTGTAGAATAACATGAATCTGCTTTCCTCTTCAAATTGTTACCATATTCAACTCCATCAACTTAGCATTTAATAACTTCTTAAGAAGGGAAATGTATTAAAYTTCAATGCATATGCAGTAAAATTAAATGTCTTTTTTTTTTTTTATTTCAAAATTCTGCTATAGCACAAAATGTATAAAGGTCAATTTGTCTYTAGGCAATGATCTTAAAGGAAATAGCAATAAAATTCAATAAGATCTGCTAATCCATCAGGATCTGGCTTGACTTCATTTGCTGTCTGCACTGGACATGGATCCTGGCCTGCTGGTGCCCCCCATTCCCATGCACAGCTCATGTGGCTGCAATGACAGCTGAAATACAGACAAACATCTGGACAACTTAGGAACCWCTGAACTCAATGCAAGCCTAAATGTTTAACAATCATTTTAACGAAGAGTTTGGAATTAGTTTTTCATAATAGTCATGGGTGTGCTACGTATATTGCAAAATCTTATTATTACAGAAATTAAACAAAATAATTGAGACTTTTTTTTTTTTGTATTTTGATATTTAATTAGGAAGGAATTAATTCTAGAAGGATGCAAGGTTATGAATATAATTTCAAGGTRTACAAGATGCAGTTTCTGACAGTTTCTGATAAAATATATATTTTGCAAAAATTGTTTCTTCCTGCTCATWACTGCTGTATGGTAACATAAAGGCATAATATTGTATATCTCTGTGAATGCGGTGAATTCATTGCTTATAAACAGCCCAAAATAGCACAACAAAATTCCTCAGTTCAAGGATAGGTATTTATTCAGCTGCATTTTTCTTCATTTTACAAAGGACAAGAATTTCAAATTATATACACAGAATACATTTATAGGTTTAGAAAATCTTTATATTCCTCCTGTAAAATAGTTTTGAATGTCAGTGTACTGAAAACAGTCACTAACTGATGAGAAATCATTTGTATCTAGTATTTTAATGTGTTCAACTCTAATGTTTAGAGCAGACATAGAATCTCTTTTTGCAGAAGTAAAAATGTTTGATAATATAACTTTCATTTAAGCAAGAAATGTAAATATCTGTTACTACAGAATACATAATGTATCTATTCTTGCTCTTTCTGAATGAATAAGACATGACTTTTACTCAGGATTTTCGACAAGTACTCACTTTTCTGCTGTGCTAATTTTAATTCCTCAACATACTCTTTGGAGAACTGAGAAAAATTAAGAAATAGAATTTTCTGAAAGCAAGGATATTTATAAAGTATTTTACATTGAGAAATCTTTATTTGTAAATGAAAATCCCAATAATCTAAAGCTCTTAGACAAAATGTTAAGTTCTTGGGTTTTTTTTTGTTTTCACAGCTTGCAGAACAGATAWTTATTTGTTTCTACCAAAAATTAATTTAAAAATTGAGTCACAAAGATAAACTGTAATATAATTATCCAGTCCTGAAATGCCTGCCTGCTATACATATCCTAATGAGTTTGGATAGATTTTCATAATTTGGGAATGCCATAGAGATCCTTATGTCTCTGGGTGTCAGAACACTTTGTACACAAGCAAGTATTGCAGCACTTATTTACCATGTAAGGTAAACATTACCACACAGGAGACTTAGTCAAGAAAAATGTGTATGTGAAACGCAAAAATCAAATAATGATGTGACGTACTATAACATTTTTTTTTTAGCTGCCCAACTTTTGTTGGGAATCTTCACATCTAGCTTCTTGACTAATGGAGTTGTAATTATGTACAAAATATCARTAAGTTAGGAGATAATGATGTAATCTCAGCCAACAGGAAAAAAAAATTCCACAAGACAAGTAGATTTCAAATGCACATTTTTCTGGCTGTTCCTTGTTCTATACAAGGAAGTCACCAAAAATGTGGTCAGTACACTCCCAAATACATGGAAGACTAAGTCTTAGAACTTAGAGAGAGGAAGTTGATGACCAAATGGAATACCAAGATACCTCAGAATATCTTACATAGGGCTAAATAACTATAAACAGGCAAACAAACAATGTTCACCATATCAGTATATGCCAAGGGTTCTTAAATTATGCTAAACAGGATCACCTTCAAAAGATCAAATGGAGAAACACTTTGATGGGCTACAGGAAAAGAAAAATGCCAAATATTTGTAACTCCATAAGTTTAGAGCACTGTATTTTAAATCTGGTCTRAATACATATAAGCAGAGTTTTTCTACATAATAAGGAAAGTTGTGGGTTAAACAGGAAAATGTCACCAAATAGTATTGMCTACTCAAAAAACACTAGAGTTTCCCACCCCGAGCTACATGCTTCCCCTGTGCACTAACCTTTCTTTAGTAACTTACACTTCTTCAGATTGCCGAAACATTAACATCCTGTACTGTRGCAGGCCGGGAGGCTGCCCCGAGTCTGACCACTTTGCCTTCGAGAGGCAAGGGCAAGCCTCTTTAAGCACCGAGTGCTGGCAGCTTCAAGCTGCCCGCGCTGTGTCTCACCTCCCCCCTTGAGGTTGTTGCGAGGCAACCGGCCCTGGTGAGCTGAACCCCCGATGGTTCGGGAATGTTCGCTCCCAGAGACCTGCGCAGTTACTGTATGTTAATATTCCACCCCCAGATGGCTGCCCCCGTTGTCAGTTCTGCTGGAACCCCCCGTTATGGGTCCAAGTTGAAAATCCCTCCCCTGGTAAAACACATATAAGTCCCTGTTCTCCCAGMCTCGGGGTTCTTTGGACCCAGAGATCTTCGGAGCCAATAAAKAAGACCTCTGCCAAAGGAAACCGCCTTGCGTTTCTCTCCCGGGCTGCCTGTTCTTCCACCCATCTGTTCCTCCCTGGAATTCTGCAGCCGCAGCTGCTCACAAAGAGAGCTGAAATCCACCCCTGAGCGCCGGTGCGCCCGGACCCAGCTGTGCCCTTTTCAAARCCTCCTCCAGGGACCGCCCCGGCACCACCCGATACCGCCGGGTCGGGACCGGGGCACTGTACCGTTCAGGATGCTCTGGAGCTAACCAGACACACTGGCATGGAAGTGGGGGAGGCAACAAAGGCCCTGGAGGGATCCTGGCCTTACTGCTGCAACTGCTGAAGGTTTGTAGTGTGTGGCAGKTGKGCTGGGAGGCCACTGGCTCTACAGGTAAAAGACTAGATGGCTTCCTCTGGGGATGTTAGCAGTGGTGTCACAGTATTCAAGTAAAGATCAGATGTCTAGCAGTCTTTCAAAAGACAGAAGTGTCCTTCATGACCTCCAGAAGCTTTTCCAACTTAATTTGTGTTTAAAAAAAATCCAAATATAATGTTACATTTATACATAAATAAATCAAAAACCCTGTATCTATATTTGAAACCTGTATTTTTAAAAAAAATACATTAATTTAATGAAAACAGAAACCTTTACAGTGCACTTTGTGAAACTCTAATGAAGCCTTGCTAAAGAAACAGAGTTACAATATTTTAAACAGTATTAATTTTGATGTAACTTTGAGGGGAGTGGGGGAAGTGGTGATTTGAGTTGGTACAGTCATGCAACATGAAATTTCCCCGCTTAATAATAAAACATATATAAGAAGTAGATATAAAGCCATCAAATATCACAATTACTGTGTTTGTTCAGAGCATGACTTCAAAAGGGTGTAAGGAAATGGAAAACTAGAATTTGAAGGTCAAATTATTCCACTGATGCCAGTAGAATTATTATGGGTATGCATTTGCTTTCCTGTCATAAGTGGCATAAGCAAAAGAGAGAAACAGTTTCACAGAGYTTCTAAATTAGCTCCATCTCATCTCTCCCATCTATTGTGTCCCAAATTAATTCACCCTGTCTTCCTTTTCTGCRAATATCAAGAAATGAAAAACAACCCAAACTACAACCATGCTTCTTGAAACACATTTGTCAGTGGCAATTTTGAATGGAACATTTCCTACCTRAACAGGTACTTGATTAATTTGTTCATGTTTAGACAAGAACTCTAGAGGTAGAACCAAAAACCCTCTTTGTTTTTYGGAATACAGAACCTGGAATAGACATGGTCCTGGTCTAACTGGAAAAGCTAAACAGACATGCAGTCCCATCTGTGCGATACCATGTTGGCATCAGTGCCATAAGTGCCATGGAGCAGAGAAAGAGGGATGAAGAATTCTCAGTTGTTGTTTTCCCTTGCAYTGCCAATAGGATCTGAGGATCTGTGTTTAAATTAAAGATTAAAATAGTATAATTTGAAGCAGTGATTGTTAYTGGTATTGGTAAAAGGCAAGCTTTGGAAACAGTGAATTTCCACTAAAGATCAGCTCTGGGGAGTTGATGTCTAGTCTACCAGCTCTGTGAATATTACATGATGATCAAGCATTGACCATGGCAAAACAGAAGGCTTGGTGCATTCCTCTTGCTAAACTGGTTTGTCTCAGTACCAGCAGAAAAAGAACACTTATTGAAATCCTTTTCTCCAGGTCACTCAATGCTTTTGAACTAAAACCTTTGTTGTCAAGAAGAGCCCACACTGCTCCAATGATACTACATTTTTTTTCCTCAGGTTCTGAAATGTTGRGTTTTTTTCTCTTACTCCCACGGCTTTTCACATGTGTTCTGATAGAAGCAAAATACCTATTCAGAAAACAAAAAATGGATTCATTTTTTAGTTGTTTTGTTGTGTTTTTTTTTTTTTCTTTAATCTATGGACTAATTGTTAAAATTTACCTAAAAATATGTATTTTGGAAGATTGGCATAATATTACTGATGGAAATATACGCATAAAAATATTTAGTAAAATTTTCCCTGATACTGTTTTTTTTTCTTAACTGTGAAGAAAATTACTGCCAGATAAGAACTGAAAAGAAAGAAATCAGAAATCCAAATACACAAAAACAAATAAAACCTGAGTGTTTAGCAATTTTCTCAGAGAAAAGCRGTGCCATAAGAAGTGAGCTGTTATTTAAAAATTATTCTGTGAAGCACGATGCAAGACAAAGCCAAATTGTGTATGCAATTATTTTGCATGTGCAATAGGACTAGATTTAAATCTTCATTGGCAATTGTCTGTTTAATTAGGCTTGCAGTGCTGCACATCCAAATACCCTGTGTTTAACTCTCACTTGGACTAATAGTTGAAATTGCCCCTGAGGTAGTATTTCAGTGTATTTACATTCATGCAATTGCACATTAGTGTGGCTCAAAATGCATGCTTTAAATGGACACAGCTACAAGACAGTACTCAGTCAAGAGGACAAAACAATCTGCTTGCTTGCAGTTAAGGAAGTATAAGAAGAATGTCTGTCACAGACGCTTGAGAAATTTTTTTAATTATTTCAATTGGAAAACTTTGGAGTTTTAAAAAATATTTTGTTATTGCAGATTTTTGATTGAAAAGTCAATATATTTATCCTGGAATAAATGAAATCAAGATGYCTCTGATGTTGTTCCTTCACATATTTTATGTACACATTCTCTACTTSTTTTGAGACCTGATTAGAATATGTTCTGTACCATTTCCATGTCAAAAAATAATAGTGAGGAATCATAGAAACAGTTAATRCTGAATATGGCACATGAAGGGAAGTGTAGAAAAAGACAAGAAATTGAGCATGTATTGCATTACTTTTCACAATTTACAAAAAAAAAAAAAAAAAGGGGAATTTGAAAAGTACTGATGAAAAATGTTCATTTTTAATCAGCAGCCTTTGAGCTTTTTTTAAAAAAAATSTAAATAGCAGAAATGTGTCCTGAAAAAGATATTTGAAAGAAAAGACATAATTTGTCTATTTTCTCACATTTAAGAAATTCATCTGCTGAAACAAAATGCATTTTAAATAGACTTGTAGTATCATTTGGGTCTAACGAATTCCAGTTGAAGGAAAATAAATCAAAAATTTAAGTGAAGATAATTTTTATGCTTTGAAAATATCACTTCCATTTCATTTCACGGCAATGAAGAAATCAGTAAGAGTGAACACATCATCAACTCAGGTCTCATTTCACACTGCTTATTTTCTGGATATTCTATGTTGTTAAAGTCACAGGAAGCTCAGGTGCTAAGTAGTCATATAGTTGACCTACATTAACTACTAAGGAATGCCATTTACTTAGAAAAAGAAGGAAGGAAGCCTTCTGAAGAGTGGCTAACTTTGTGAATTCTTCCCAAAACATCAACTGGTTACAGTAAAAGATCTCTTTCCCTGACATAGACTCCCGCATTTGGGGACTAAAATTATGTGTTTACGATTTGGAGGTGAAAAGCACTTAAAACTCCTAGTGCTGAAATTTTAGAATCTAGTTGAGTTGGATTCTAATTATTATGCACTTCCTATCTGACCGTACTAAAAACATTAAAGTAGAAGCAAACTCTCCATCTGTGAAGACAGTCTGTATGAAAAAGATTTCTTGTTTGGTTATAGCTGATACCGATTCCRTGATTTTCTGCAGTTACAAGACTTAAATTTAATGACTGCCATTAAGCATAAATGCTGCAGTAGTTAATCCCATGCTCAAACAGTAAATATATCTAGCATTTGTGGGTACTGAATGAGTAATATTCTTCTATGTAGGCTCCCAGACTGTACCCATAAAAGTATTTTTGGTAGAAGGCAAATGTGTCCATCTGTGTTTTACCAGTTAAATCAATACGTATACATTTTCTCAGTGATATAAACACTGTTTATAAACACACTCACAGACACTTCTCTCTAAATGATATAGAGCTCAATAAAGGAACTGGAAGTGTTACCTTAAATTTTACAAGTAGTTTTTTGACAGGCCCATATTTTAATTTATACACTGAAGGATAATCAAGACTAATTCAGGTTGTAATTATTCAGTACAATGTCTGAAATAGATATTAACTTTCACAAAAGTTTTATTTTTAGTAACCTCTGTTTAATCTATTTAACAAAAGCAGCAGACACACTTTGTACTGTGCTATCCAGTAGAAGCTGATGTTAGAAATACCGTAGATACTATGGAGTTTTATTAAATGTAATGTAATAAACAGATGTAAAGCAATGTAAAGGTTGTTGCTCTGATGTTTAGTCACTTTTCTGCTTAATCTCTACTTTTCTTAGTGCAGACGCATAAAAAATCCCAAAACTTAAAACTTCTAGTGAGAAAAATCTACCTGTCTACCTGTGGAAAGGAAGAAAAGTATAATTGTTTGGGTACTGTTTGCGATGTGTAGATGAGGTATTTATTTTTACCTGTGGATGTGTTTCAGTTGTAATTTCAGCAGAAGTTTCTTAGGGCTTCTTGCTTTCAGTATTTCTTGCAAGTGTTACTCAGAGGGAGATAATTATAACAGTAAATTCTGGTTTACGTGTCAAAGTGTAAATATACTTAACTACRTATCATCCTATTTAAAGAATGTTGTTCTCATTGTTAGCACTAAACACACTAATTATGATTATTTTTAGATTTGGTCCATTAAATCTATCAAATGTATTGCACTCCTTGTGTTGGGAAATATTTTTTTCCCTAAATCCATTAAAAAAAAAAAAATAAAAAGCAGAGGTGTTTCTGGGTTTTGGGTTTCTTTAGTAGCRCAAGGGAAATCTAGTCACACATATTTTCTTTTTCTCAGTTTGAGATGCATCCTGATGGAAATTTTTATCTTCCTTCTGGAGAATATGCCATTTTTGTCTGAATTTCAAAAGTCGTAATAAGATTGTTGTTCAATGAAAAAACATTTTATAAAACCTCTCACTCACAGTAATGTTTTTACTTTCCTYAGTAGTGTCCCTGCTGAATAAATCATGTTTCTAAGCTGATTTTACTGGTTACTAATGTCTATAAAATGAAAGTACTGATGGATAACAGTGTTATTCAGTATTCCCATGATCRTTTCAGGAAATTTTTTGGCTAGACAAGAATCATACAACACATGAAATAGACATGACATCCCTTTTCAAGGGATGTATTAAACATTTTTATTATATTTGAGACAGTCACATTGTTATTTTGAGTTTTATTTTACTATTTTTCTTTTTTATAAATTTAATAAAAGAGTTGATATTATCAATTATATCACAGGTCTATAAGTATTTCCATTAAAATAATGTCTGATAATGATTAAAATAATCACCTAACCTGTTAAATGATATCAAAACAAGTTAGGAAAAACCCCTTAATTTTAAATATTTCTGTTTCTTGGCCACTTCCAATTATTTGGTTAGTTAGTTGAAAAGTAGGGCAAAATGGAGAACTCAGTATATGTAAGAATACAAAGAGATATCTTTTGTAGGATGTAGACCCCTAATTTTACTGAACAGTCTGTTTAGCTCTGATATTGCATTAGAGATATCAGAGTCCTTCGCAGCTTTGACTTTCCAGTTTAGTGAAAATTTTCTTTATATAGCMAACCAAATGAAAATACATAAAAAAAGGAAAACAGTGCAATATTCCTTTTCTTTTAATATCTCARAAGTAGTTGTCACTGATTTGTGTGCTCCATATTTCTATTTCCATCCCTTGAAATATGATGGCCAAATGTTGAATTCCATCTCGGCAGAGATGAATTTTGAATTCTTCTATATCATGGAGTTTATGGCCTCAAGAAAGCACCAACATTGTAGTTAGAAGTAGGTTTAGACATGCACCCTGTAGAGAGGTCATTCTTATTCTTTGAAACTTAGTRTTTACTCCTACAAAAGCTTTGCTTATGCTGTTTAGCAAGCAAAAGAGATAATATTTCAMGTGCTTGCTTGGCAGGAGTCATTGCAACATAGTCTGGAAGAAGGTAGCTAATACTGGCTTGCAAATTGAATAGTGTCAGCATCATAACACATTTATCAAGGAATGCAAAAATAAAATCCATGGAATTAATACTGACAATTTTCCCAGAGTTCATAGAATAGTAGCAGTATAATTTGCTATGAATATCCAAAACCTGTCTCCATGGAAACATCAGTTATGATAAAGTACCTGAAATTAATTATGTAACATTTCAGGTTAGTTATTCCTGTAACTTAAAACTRTTCAATTCACAGGCAAGATAGGCACAGTTTAAAGGACTGCCTTAACACACATTCTCTCCTAAACTTGGCCTAAGGGAACACTTCATAATTTCACTTTTATAGTAGCAACAGTTATGCTGTCAACTATTAATACTAGTTATACATGTATATTAGAGAAACAAATAAAATCTGGTTTATATAGATTTCACATATTATTTATGTCACCCTTCATGTACCAAAGATGGGGTTCATTTGACATTACAGCTGCTGCACCAGGAAGACAAAAAAAATCTCCTTTAGCTGAGGTACCAGGTCTGCCAATGTCATGCCAAAGTCCAAGACTCTTCAGCACCTCCTAGATGACACCATATGCAATGTCCCTTAAGACTACAGGAAATAACTGTTCWTTCTTAGAACCTTTGACACCATTTGATCCAGAATACTGCACCCTGTTGTTTCTGGATCCATAAGGATGAGGATATCTCAGGCAGGAGAATGATCTGTGTCTTTAACAGGCACATAATTAATTAATAACTACATATTAAKTAATAACTATATAATAATAACAACTAATTAAGGTTATTTGTTATAGGTTGCTTGAAGCTCCCTCACAAATTTAGAGAAACACCCATGACCTGTGGAGCAGCAGCATCTGGTTCATGGAACAAAAGAGACRTGGTTTCATTTTGGTGCAACCAGGAATCATGCTACTTGGTGAGACAGTCCATCTTGAAAACTAAATTACCCAGCTGGGCACAGTTGTATTATTAATCCTTCATCACAACTCCCCAAATTCAAAGAAAGGTCAGAAAGGTAATCGTGYGATTTGAGAGAAATAAATTTAAAGTGATGATGACAGTTACCTGGTGATGAGAGAAATACTTCTTCTATTCTGATTTTATTTGTTKAAATTTGGGGACTGCTAGCAGGGCAATTTTTGGGGCAGGTTATTGTATTTAAATTGTTTATTCATTGGTTTCTTGTTTTGARGCTTATTTCAGAGCAGTCCTACTATTTTATTCTTCTCCCTGTCCTGTACACTCTCAYATCTATTTAAGGTTTTTTTCCTACTCATGGTGACATACACTGCATCATCTGCTAGTATGAAAATTGGAACAAATAGCCTTTGATGGCAGAGCCACAGCATAAGTGAAAGTTTTGTGTAATCTTTTAGACTGTTCTTCACATTTTACATTTCTGTCATGACAGCTTCATTTAAAGCTCATGCAATCTTAGGGGAAAATGGAAATAGGTTATCTTTATTTTCAAATGATGTGACAGGACTAAAATCAAGGAAATGCCTTCTGTGACTGCAAAATCATATTTTCAAGAAAACTTTTTTTATTACAGCAATATCAGCTATATGTAAAAAGTTTGAGATGCCATTTCAATTAGATAAATGAAAAATTAAATATAAGACATTCCCTAGCTGTCAGTATTTACTTGAAATTCAAGCTTTTTGTGCAACTTGCCTGTATGTTCAACTTTCTGTTACAAAATGTACATAATGCTTACAATATTTTTATTACCTTGAATGAACAAAGATACATAAATTATAGCATTATACCAATGGGAATGGTAGAAAATATGAGAAGAAGATTAATCCTAACACGCTCTCCATACTAATGAATTTCATGGTGTATGTTGGAATATATAACATGCCATGCTTAGGGTCAGATACAAAGAACATAATTTCCTACCAGCAGTTTTCCAAGGGGGAAAAAAATAGTGTAGGTTGGTTTGATCTAATTTAAGTTTCATAGTGCACTTGGAAATTAGGCTAAATTCAATGTGGAATATTGCTGACAAATTAAAATACAGGATTTAAATAAGTTTGTGGCTATTCAGTATGAGATATTACATCTGTGATATTTCATTAGTAAGTGGAAATGTTGTAATATCCAGTAAGGGAGGACAGTTATATCTTCTGCATTATGAATCAGATATCTGCCTACATAGTAGAATTTCAGCTTGATTAATAAATAAGTCTTGKTTTAAGTTGTTTATATGCAGTAATATTTATAGGGAAATATATTTATAGAAAAGCAGCAAACTCATCAGGAAACAGTGTGGTTTGTACTATATTAACTGCAAATAAGTTTCTTCCTMTCTAAAATTAAAGAAAAATTTTCACCCCAACCTCTTGCTGCTTGGATAGGATATTTTGGTCACCATTTAAGCTCTGAAATTATGAGTGAGAAAGAAGAAATAAAAAAATTAATTTTGAAGGAAAAATTCTACTCTAACATAAATAACAATAAATTCTGATTAGATACTATTACAGGAAAGAAAAAAAAACCATATTCTTTCAACAGCTAGTAATCCATTCAATGTTCTCTCCAACTTAAATACTCCAGAGCTGCCACTAAAATTCTGTTTTAAAACTCGTTGTCTCTAATGAAGGCAATTGCTTTATTCAGATTTATTTTCTCGCAAGAAGAAAAGACATATTACAAACTTCACAGGCAAGGCACTAATTTGGCCCTGACATGATACAATGTCAAATAGGAGCATGCAATTTTAAAATAAAACAGCTGCATTCCAAATAATGCACTTTGTCTGTCTCTACCTTGWCAAAGTGGGACAAGCAAGTGTGAGATCAGCAGCTGTAAGATTACAGTTYATATTACTGAACAAGATATGAGCAAACTGTTTCAAATAAAATAACGTGTAGATTCTSGTTGAAAACTTAATGGGATTTGTCACAGTCCTCCTGGAAATCCTTGATGAGAAAGTCATTGGATCGTTGTATTGGGATTTGTTTTTCTGGAACAGAAATTTGCTGAAATTGAGAAGGCTTTCTGGATCTGCACTCAGAGAGGTCAGTCTTCTATATGTTTTGTGGACGTGCTTCCAATGGAATCCTTTCTCCCCTCAAAGGAACACTTACATGGTCATCTACACTTCTACAAGGGACGTCATTGCTAGTCCAGGAAAGACAGATGGAAAGTCCCATTGGTGTGCTGCTCACCTGCTGAAGTTGCCAGTCTCAGGCATCACGATGTCCCTGAATGCTCCATAACATTCCCTCCATAGATATGCCTCCATTTTTCAGGTTACTTTTTTCCTAGGCCTTTCCTTCTCCATCTGAGAAGCCTATTAAGAGTCACAATGTGTGATTGGCCTATAACTGGTTGTCTCTATGTTAATTGGAGGTCTCAGGCCACTTCTACATAATGTAGGTGTTTCCAACTCCTGAAGTAAATACTATCTGAAAACTCAAAAGCTTATCCTAGTATTTTTAATGTGACCAAATCCACGTGAATTAATAGTCTACAGAGATTATGTCAGTGGTAATGCAGCGGACCTTCCTCCCCCAACGTATAAAGTACTAAAACCATCGGTGAAAATGACTCAGAGTCTGCTTACAAATATTCCCCCACCACTTTGTTTCTTCCTAATAAATTCAGCTGGTGCTTTTCATGCTAATTGGAAATTTTCATTTTAAATGGCTWATGCTTAACAAAGTTATATATGAAACCAGTTTTTGTAACAAGAAGAGTTAAGTATTGCAATTATTGGTCCAACAATAACTTCACATATAAAATTTGCTTATTTAGGGAAGTTAAAGTATTTTATTTTYTTTAATTGCTTTAGATGATAACAGTAAAAAAGTTATACTGAAAATATTTATGAATTCTTTGTTGTATTCATTAAAAATAATGAGGAATTATGAAATCCTATTTTATAAGTTGCACATAATATTTGTAAAATTTATGACTAGCATCTTTGCAAATTTGGCCACATATATTTTTATCCCTTGCAACCTTGATAAATTTCTTGTTTCTGAACATACAAGTAACGTAGCTGATGTTTATGTATCTTTTGTATTTTATTTAGGTGTTCAATACCATGTCCTATATAATTTTTGTGCAATTCCGTTTTCCCATTTGTGCTACTCTTTTGATCTGTCTGGCACATAGGAAATTCTATGCATATCACAGGTATATGCTCCAGAGTCTAGAAGTTTTCTAAGAGATTTTGCTTTAGCAAGGCCAGAAGCAATTCTCTCAGTAGTAATGTAGTAACAATAGTAACAATCTTGTATCCATAGTGAAACAACTCCCTACTGCATTGAACATCTGCTGACTGCAAGTTTAGATGTTTTTCTTTGTTTTAACTAAAGAACTTTAAGACTAATAGACATATGAAAAGTTAGACCTAAAGCTCAATAAATCTGTTGACACTTCTATGTAAGATTTGGAATCTGAGAAGCAAACTCCCAAAGATTATAGTGTCTTTGCTRTCTTTATTATTAATACCTATGTTTTTTCTTGTAAATAGTTATGTATTATGCATGTCAGAACTCTTAGGACACGTAGGAATTGCGAACAGAATATTTTACAATTCTTTCCTCGTGTTAAGAACTGGGTCCAAACCCTAATCTAATACTGTGAGTTATAGCACATMGTTTCCAAATAACTTTGCTTAGATCTAGGGCAAGGTTGGGGAAGAAATATAGGTTTAATTTGGGAGATGGTRGGATATAATAGAATATTGAATTCTGTCTTTAATTCAAATACTGTCATTTATCTCACAGTGACTACCTGATACTTTTAATATATTTACTTCAGCTACCATTTTGTTTAGAGCTGACTCAGAGAATACAATGCATGGGAAAATCATGATAAATTATATGATAATAAAAAGACCAACTTTCAGAGTGGAAGATATTTTCCTTAGTATATTTTTTCCTGTATTCACCAATTTTTTCCCCTTGAAAACAAATTTCATAGAATCATACAATGGTTTAGAATAAAAAGAATATCTAAATAGCATTTAGTCCAAAGATTCTGCTATGGGCAGAGAAACAAGTCAGTAAAACAGATTGCCCAAAGCCCTATCCAGTCTTCAGCACTTCCAGGGATGGAGTTTAAACAGCTTCTTTGAGSTATCTCTTTCAGTGTCTCACCATGCTCAACAAATTTCTTCCTTATAGTGAATCTAAATCTTTCCTCTTTCAGTTTAAAAACATTGCTTTTTTCCTCTTAGTCAGATTTATATTTGTGTTGTGTTTTTAAAGCRGCAAGCAGTGTTTAATCACTTGCTGAAGCCAACTCTGCCCCTTCATCCAGCTGACTGGTGGCATTCCCAGCTGTATTTTGCAGCTTATTGTGGTCAAATACACAAGAAGTTTGTACCCTCCAAACACGGGTAAGGAATTCTTACAATTTATAATTTCCCAGGTCACATGATAATCTGAAAATRTTCTTTTCGTACTTGTTTCATGCTTTGTTATGCTGTTGTTTGGATAACAGATAATGAGTTGTTTATGAAAGGGATTTGCTGCTTAAAGTTGCCCACTCCATTGTTGGGTTCCTAACGGATTTTACTCTTTTCTCCTTTAGCTTTATTTTATTATTTTATTCTATATTTGCTTGTGGTTATACCCTTCACAGGCATATAAGCACTCTTTTTCCTGATGTGAAGATATTCTAAAAAATCATTAACTGGTGGAGGCAATCTGCCTGATTTCTTGTAGTGCTCTGAAAATCTTTCGTTTTTTCTCAAAACATAACAACTTCCAGATCTATACAGGAAAGAGTACTACCAATTTAATGGTTTTGTACTGTTTATGGTTTTTATTAATTTGGATTACATTTTCAAGGACCTAAAAAACACTTCCTCAAAATACACAACTTCATTTTTTTTTAAAAACTGAAAACAAACAAAAATTGATGATGATATTTTGAAGATTTTTCACTTTGAAATGGAAAGCAATTCATAAGATTGCARTATGTTTTTTCATTTTCTTGGACTTCACTGTTCTTTTATTTTTCAAAGAGAGGAAATTGAGAAGTTTCTTAATCATTAATCTTTGGTCCATAATTTACATAATTTGTATTTCTTTAGAAAAAGAAAAAAAATTGGGAAATAAATATTGGATCACAGCAATCACTGAACAAAAGTTACTGATCAAAGAAGGAAAGTAAGACAGTAAAGTAAGAAAAAAAACCAGTAAATCAAATCTGCAGTAGTCTGACATAGAAACAAAGACTTAACTCACATAACTGTAATTTCTTCTCTTTTAAAAATTTATAATTAATCCTATTATTACCTATTCACATTAACTTTGAAGGAGATATTTTTAAATGTGAACTCCTYCTGTTAATGTTCTCAGAGCATTTATAACCCTATCATTTTAATATTATTTTTATTCCCATCATATGCACTGTGAGAGGGGCTTCAATTTGGTCTGCGCTTGAATTACTGAATTGGAAAATTATTTTCTGTTAAAAACTAAAAAACTCTTACGATGTGTATGATGCGAATAATAATTAAAAAAAAAAGATATTTTTGTTATTCTTGAGTAAGACTGCATGTGAATTCCAATGATACTCAATAGCCAGCCCTCTTTAGCACGTGAATGAATAAATTAGGCAAACCAAAGTGTAAGAATACTTGGYTCATATCTAGCACCTTTATTTTAAATAAAAACGAGACAGTGAAGTTGTTCAGACTTTATGAAAAGTAGAAGGCAAAAACAGAGACACAAAGCACTGAATGYATTTTACCAGGGATGTCGCTGAGGAAACACCTATTGCCTGAACACTGAATTCTCTGTGAAGAAAATCAGCAAGTAGGTTTTTGCATTACTTTTTTTTTAATAGAAAATGATGGTTTTATTTCGTTTTGCTTAACCAACTGGAAGTTCAGTGTCTGCTCTGTTCTTAAATCTTCCTGTAACTAATAGAGAAAGGGTAACTTCAGTCATCTCMTCTGTATTAGATACCTCTCAGAATAGTTGATTTTTCAGTTCACTGGCTAAATGAAGAACAAATCATAGAATAAGCACATTGTAGAGAAGCAGGTATAGGCCTATTAGCTTATCTGTCTCCAACATTTATTGTTGTACTGCAATACAAAGTCAATGTAATTTTTGGCACTGAGTGTCCTTTTTGCCAATTATAACCACAAATGAACATGTGTTAGCACATATACATTGCAACTTGAGTCTTTCTGTACTGAAGAARTTTGGAACTTCCTGGAATATTTTTAGGTTTTCTATTCCTTTGTCTTCAAAACCTAAGAYGAAAGTGTCTTTGTTCTACGTGTATGAGTACTTCACCCACACAGCTGGTGTATAAACCACATGTATGTGTTTCTTAGTATTTAAACTAAGAAACCATTTARTAGAATGGCAGGTATCCATAGATATATATATAATTTTACAAAAAAGATATCTGTGTAAACAAATAAGAATGTTTTTGGATTTTTTTTAATTTTTAATTATGAGAGATACTAAGAAAAAGTGAGTAAATAAACAAGGAAAAAAAACCATTATTGGAATCCTTACTGAAACAAACAGATGATGCAATAATAATATCAGGAAAATGAACTAACTTGCTTTAACTTTGAAAATTTGGAATCTAACTAGGAAAGGATAGTATTCTCCCATTTAGAAGGAGTAGAGCATATGRCTCACAAACGTCCAGCATCACACTCAGTGCTTCTTAATAGATGGTCAAGTACAGGAACACACTGCCCACTACCAGCAGATTTCTAAGCAATACAAAGGTCTGGGATTCAGCCTTTTTGGAGACCTTGAAACTGAGCAATCTACTGAGATAATCATGTACGATTATTTTTTCTTCTGGTGTTCCAGCCCGGCTTGGAGATCTTAAAGTCTGCCCATATACAGTACCCCTGTCAWAGTGGCCCTGAAAATTAAAAGCCCAGTGCTAGTTGTGGATTCCACTTTTTACTGCATTTTACCCATTTAATTTTTCTTTCCTCAAATGTGTGGTCTGTTAAGATTCAGCTAAGGTCCTGCATGGGTCAAGGCACAAACCAGCTATGTCAGGGGTCTTCCTAATCTATCCCTTGTTGGGCAGATTTTATCTTGAACTGAATGAAAGAAAGACTGTGATACTGTTTGTGGGATTTGCTGGAGGCTGTTTTTTGAAAGCCTTGAAAATAGCAAAGCATAACTTGTATTCTGCAAGCTGCACAGGGATACAGCTGAATCTGCTGCATTTGGACTTACCACAATCATTCCCACTTAGAAAYAGACCATACTTTTTAACAAAAGATTTTAGGGCAATAATGGATCTTAGGATATTTTATTTGAAAACAATTTTACTTTAGAATCCTAATATTACACTTCAGCTTATATCATAATGATTAAATTGCTCTCATCATAATTTTATTCCTACTGTCAGGATGTCAAGGTTTAAGTATCAAAAATAATTTCAAAATTCCCCAGTATTTCCTTTTAAATTTTAATTTTCTCAGGATCAGTATTTGTTGTTCATAGTATACAATGTCATGTAAAATTACTTTTTTTACCTAAATACACAAATAAAAGGAAAAATTTTGCATTACTCTCTCATTCTTAATTATCTTTTTTAATAACCTATTGCATGAAATGTGCATGCAATGTATGATATGCTTTCACATCATACAATATATAAAGAAATATAAAATTAAGGATTATTTTAAAAATGCATGTATGGACCATAGAATTGAAGCCYGAGTATGCAAAGCTGTTAAACTTGGGGTGCATTACAAGATCAGTAATGTGTGAGTTCTCAGAACAGGACTGGTCTCCYGAATTTGGTTCAGGAGAGCTGTGTGCCTGGTTTTTGTGTGCCACTAAAGTTCAGGAAGTAGAAGCATTGATTGTCATCCCTGCCTCTCAAAGATTCAGGCATCCAAGGCCAGACTTGATTGAGATGCTAGCCCCATGATCATCAAATTGGGCCTAGCTGCACATCATTTATCTGCCATTCCTCAGGTAAACTGGCAAAACATTACTGGGAATTAWGTTCTCAGAAAAGTAAGATTTGAAAATGTGTGTGCATGCAGATGCTTTGCTCTGTATATGTGTGTAAAAGCTTGCACCTCTCAGCAACCTAAGTGAACTTTTTTTATGCAAATGACTGCATTTCTTTTAATTTGAAATCTCTTCTTCAAAAAATGCAATGGGATTTGTCAAAATGGCAACAGTATTTTACAAAGGGGATTGATAAGTATCATAAATGGAGGAGCTTCCACTAGCTCAGACTAAAGTGTGTGTTGCTTGAAGTGCTGTTGGATAACAAAGCACATGTTCTGTATTATAACTAGCAGAAAATGCCACAATCTTTATTGTGGTTAGCATCTGTTTGACCTCATTACATGTTTTCTTCTGTGGCTCTTCCTCTACCTCTGTTATGGGCACTGCCATCATCCAGAGKTGTATGCTCTTGGGAAACCCCTGCAGACCTCTGGCCCTACCAAARAAAGACTACAGAATGCTGGAAGCCCTTCAGTCTTAAATCATTGTGAGACACAGTAGCTGTGGTTTCTCAAGCAGTCAGTTTCATACAATAGAGCATACCATAATTTACTTGAAAGTGTTTGCAGCAGATCTATTACTTGAGAGCACAATAAGCTGAGACACAGACTTCCTGTTTATCACAGCATGAAAAGGGTCCTGGTTTATTCCTCTTTACAGCTCAGCCATCCTGAGCATCCAACCATTCACTGACTCTGGCTGCAGCAAGCTCCTACTGTAGGTTTCCCTTGCAGCCTCTGACTGCTGGTTATTTCCTGCTAAACTCTGACTGCATGGATTGGTTTGCAGACTCTGAATGCAGGCTTCTACCCAGCTAGGCTATGACTGCAGGTTCCAACAACAGCCTCTAACTGCTGACCCAGACTAATCTGACAGCAGTGATTCTTGCTCCCCAGGATCCTGCTTCATGACTCTCTCCTTCACATTCCTCAAGGTTCCTCCTCCATGATGATCCTCCTTTAGTAGCTAGCCCCCTCTTTTATCTCACTCATCCTTACCAGCTACAGCTGTGACTCATCAGAGGCTAGGCTGTACTAATTAACACAGCTGTTACTTATCAGAGGTGAGGCCACCTGTATTCCCTTCTCCTACAAACATTGGTCCTTTTTTTTTCATCACCTTGATTTTGAGCATTGCAATATCTATTTATTGATCTGTCTCAGAAGGAATGGGCAGCACAACAGACTAAACTCATAAGGCCACAAAAGGTGATCGTGAGTCTTGAGCCTTAATAGCTTATCAGTGATAGTGCAGTTTTGGCTGAAAAGGGGTTAGACATCAAGAATTTTGAGAAACTTAAACCTCAGAACTATAAAACTTGTTGAAGAATGATCTTTCCTGATGAAAATTCTACAGCTCGGCTTCTATGGATTTGTTTTTTATAATGCAGAATAAGAAAAAATATTGAAAGAAAAAAATTGAAGCCAGTAAGTTTTTGTCTCTAAAGGACTTATTGCAGAGCCTGTCTAACAGAAGTCATACCAAATCTGGTTTTTTTTTCCCATGTTATTTTATGGGGTTCATTAAATAAAGGATGCTTCAGGCAAAACAGGAGGCTGTGTGTACTTATACAATATCTTCAGAATACACTTTACCAACAGAAAAAATAACTGCCACATGATTGTTATGTTCTGGATGTTAGTATCCCCTACAAAGTGTTTTATAAGTCTATCCTAACTAAATATTAGTGACACCTTGCCAGAGCTTCACTTTGGAATGCCTTTTTCTCAGTTTAAATGAATTTAACATTTACATCACAAATTAATTTAGTGTATCCATGTAAAAAATTTATAATTATATTAAAATAAATCAAAAATCAAGAATTACCCTGTTCAGTTTAATTTAATGTCTGCATAATGTGCCATTTAAAACCAGCAGTCAAAACAATACATTTTTATAAGGAGTTTTTTATCACCCATGTTCAGTCTCAAGTAAATGAATCTTTGGCATCTTGCTGTAAAATTACACACCMAAAGACCAGACGCATTATGAATTCAGTGACAAAACTCTCTTCATTATAATTTATTGCCTATCAGATAGTATAACCTACTTTGGAAGAAATTTTGGAAGGGCAATCAATTATGGAAGACACCATCTGACAGTCTGAACACTACATACAACATTAGTCAAAATATTATAATTTCAAGACACAAAGTCAATTCTTTTTTCAGAAACCACAAGTTCAGGTCAAAAGTTTTCAAGTCTCTGTAGGAAGTGTGATATGCCAAAATGTGTATGTGTATATATGTCACAGAAAAAAACCCAAACCTTTTTATTTACATATTAGGAAAACTATATTATGTAAAAGTCAAATGTAAAAAAGGTGRAAATTTAGATACAGTATTTTAGTCTGCATGATCTAGCAATGTCAGGATTAATTTGTGACGACCAGTAGGTATAGRGGAAAAAAAGTTTATGAAAAATAAATTGAATTTTTTCACATACTAGAGATTGAACAAAAAACTTGCACTCCTGGAGTTTTGTCTACGCTTAGAAACTGTTAAGGCCAATACTGAATTATTTATTTCTCAGAAGAGAAATTTAAAAAGAAAAAAAAATAACTTGTGTGCCCAGGAAGAAATGAAACTCCAGTCTTTGATTTTCTTTGCTAAATAAAAATGGATGCTTCACTGAAAACAGTTTCTTTTCTGCTATAAGAGAGAACAAGCTGATAGGTACACTCTGAGAACAGGAGTGCTCTGGCTGAGCTCAGAGAGCATTCAGACACAATCAAATAGCCGTCATAATCAGTATTATGATTGCGATAATTTGTGGCAATTATAATTTCTTTTTTTTTTTTAGATTTTTTCTTTTGTGGATTTTTTAGGATTTGGGAGTAAAAACTGTCTGAAAACAAAGGAAAAATTTCAAACCCAAATCAATATTCTTCTCTGTTGGTCATTGCAATAATTTATATTGATTTACTGCATAAAACACTTTTTTTCCTGTTTCCAGAAAAAGGAAAGGTGTTTCCAAAGTGATAGTGGTGACGCTAAGGAACTTGCCACTGAGGAACAGAGGGAGTAGTATTAATAGATATGTCCTGTATGCACATATTTGTAGAATGTTTAAAATATATGCATATATGGATATGTATATTATTTATATAAATACTTAAAAAATACATACACATAAACTCAGGCATGTTTTCCTTGATTCCTAGATTCTAGAATGATTTAGTGATAGAAGTATTTCTGCTGTCATGAATAAAAGACTACAGTTTCTAGTACTTAGGCTAGAAGAAGTAAACATTTGAAAATGGAAACCCTGAAGGCTGAAAACCATTACACAAACAGAGAGAATTGAAAATGTATTCTTAAAATGCAAGTTGTTGGCAATTCCAATTCCTGTCGTCATATGACCCATATGTCCAGCAGGGATTTTCCACAGAATCCCATTAAAAAGATTCCCCTCTTGGGAACAAAAAGAACATCTAAGGCCTTAGGACAGCAGTAACTCTAATTTGCAATAGAATCTTAGGGCATATTCTTCTTCTATCTTTCCTTATAAAATATATTGCTAGCACTCCAGAAGTAATAAACATACCTAAACCAGACAGTAAGAGCAACAGATGTGTTATTTAAACTCAATTGAATTTATGCTGACAAGTGTGGCCATGCAGATTTTTATGATGAAAAGTTAAAAAAATTAACTTCTTGAGCAACAATTATGGTAATACATGCTGTTACCTGTCACAGGGTTAAATGCWATTCAAACTGTACACTATGAACCTCTACAGTATAGAAACATGCTTAACCTCAGAGGAAATTGCCTCTTTATGTAAATAAATATGTAAAGACATGAATAAAAGTATACCTGTACACACAGAATTAGATTGWGTGCGTGTGCTTGTAATTGTAATTTTTTTATTTTACACTGATTTCCAGAAGAGATTTTTTTGATCAAATACTGTTCCAAAACGCTTACTGTACAGATTATTTTTCAGAAAATTGTTTAATCCATTCTTTCATGTGATCAAATATAATTTAAACAACCACTAACTGAGCAACTAACTCATTAAAAGGAAAAAAGGAAAGGATTTGGTGTTGCATGAGGTCCAGGAAAATATCATTTTTCCTACTAAATATAGAAATTGGTGGGAAATAACATTGCTGCAATGTGTGCCAAGATGTAGCTTTGTCAGCTCAACATTTTAACTTCATCAGAGTGAGGTGGCTGTTGGCACACAGTGGAGTTTCTTTGAAGATAGATAGCTGCTTGATCTCTCAGCTTCTGGGAACTTCTCTGGTTTTAATAAGTGGAAAACAAAACAGCAGTTTTGTGATTCTTCAATGTGAAGTTGTAACAMGGAATTCATTGCAAATATAAGTTTTGGGGTTAATGCACATCACAGAGTAGTGCACAATCAATGCTTTTTCATCTGTGTTAGCCTGGCAGTGCTAAATTGTAATGAAAATCCAAGCATCTTTTTATTTATATTCAGATCAGGAGATARTGCCAAAACAAGAACCAAAGGCAGGGGAGATATATAGGAAGGTGGACAAGAATTAATCCAACATGATTAACAAAGGAACCTCACTCTTTTAGACTTTTTGCACAGGTGTGTTCAGAAGTGGGTTTGGGTCTTTTTGGGACAGAAGTATTGCAGCAGGAAATTCAGGCCACTGAATGGAAAGCAGGCRGAAGCAGCTATGGCAAAGTCCCACAGATGGGGCCAGCCCAGCCACTGGGCATGGTCTCAGCATGTCCTGCTTTGGCAGGAACTGTAACTTCAGCCAGCATCTGATAGAGCAGCAGGTTACTGGGGGGAATCAGTACAGCAGCAGATGTGTGTTAGGAGAGACCTGGCAGGCTATGTATGACTCAAAACTGGCAGGAAAATTCACTGAACAGAGCCAGGAATTTGCCTGGGAAACCATTGAAAAGATAAAGAGGAAAGGGGTTATATCCAGGCTGTATAGTCAGATTTTAACTGTCAAGTTTTCTTTACTCTCTGTGACCATAATTGAACATAATGAGTAATAATAAATTACTAGTGAAAGAGAATCTCTTGCACACATAACAGTCTCTGACTCTCTTCATTTGAAAATAAATTGGTGTCCTGTAGATAAACACACATACATTTTTAATGCATGGTAAAGTTTTTTACTTGCCAAAGGGATTTCTCAGKGTTATGGGGAAATTGTTTGTGTCCTAGTGTTTGTCATGCTAGAAATAAAAAACAGCTTGTGTGAAGAACAAACACCATTAAACAGACTGCTATCCTTCTTACCCCTTCTTGGCTTACCTAACTACCTGTCCTACAACATCATTCTYGCTCTTTAGTGATTGCTTTTCCTCATGGGATCTGTGCATATCAGATATTTACTGTCATACTGACTAAAATTAATTTCCCAGAAATTTGCAAAGCAATCATATTCCTAACATTTGCTAAAGAGATCAGGATATGCAAGCCATACAAATAGAATGTAATTAAAAACTGTTTCAGTAAGGTTCTGTTGGCATCCACCTCCCTACAGACCAAGATTATTTTTTTATCTCAAAGCTTCAGCTGATCTTTCTGTAGTTTGTATTGTCCTAAAGAAAAATAGATGTAAGGGTCCATTGAACAAATTTTGATTTAAAAATAAATAAAAACATTTGGTTTCCAGACAGATAACCACATTAATCTTATTCTAAAGGTTATAGATGCCTTATCTCAAGGTCAAGATTTAGCCTTTCTATAATATAGCATGATTCTTTGCTACTATCTTGTCACACTATAAAATATAAATCTAAATCTATAAAATATAAATCATACACTGTATATAGAAAGTACTGACTCAGTACCCTATAGAGTTTTTTCTTTTCTTTCTTCTTTCTATCAGAAATAATTTTGCCTAGAGTCAGCTTCTCCTCATTCAGAAACTCACTGTGTACACCTTGGTAATGAAGCTTGCTACCTCAGTGGAAAGACACCCAAATTTACAATTTTTAAAAATGATCATAGCAATAACTTAGACACTCTCAAGTACCCAGTTTTGCCTCTAACTGCTGCTAGAGAGACAGAGTGAATCTTTTTAGCCCACTGTCATATCTATCAACAGCAGGGAAATGTGTTGAATAGCCCCAGGTRTCTCTGGTCACATTAGTTTGAAACAGATAAATCCGGGGTTTTTTTGTCTTCTAGAGGATAATTTGATTAGTGTATAAGATCAAGTAGTTCAGGAAAAAATATTTTAAAAATTATATATACATACATCATCTTTCTTTTCTGCTGAAGTATGGTCCCTCTGCAAACCAAGATAATTTGGCAAAAACTAACTCTAATTGAAAATATTTTTTTCCTGCCTTCATAAAGATAATTACTTTCTCAAAACGTGACTCAGTAAAAGAGTAATAATAAATTTTGTGTTATTATTTTATTTTTGCCAGGCATTCCATTAAGTGTTGGTATTCCTGAGTCCTGGTCAGAGTAAAACCAGGAAGCCTACATATTTACCTCCTGTGGTGTAAGCATTTTCTTCATAAGCATTTATGAAAAATTTGAGGAAATGGAATCTTAGAAACATGGATAGTTTAGACTTTGAAACTCACTYGTGTGCCTCTACCTTTGTGGTCATGTGTCAGTGATTTATTCCTTTTTTAGGCCTGTTTAATATGGCTATTTTTTCCTCTTTTCTAAATAGAAGCAATAAATTTAGTTTTCTTTCTTTTGTTAAAATGGTTCCTATAAAATCAGCTGTTGTTATCCTATCACCCTGTAAAGATAGAGCGTGTTCAAATACTGTATTTTTACATATAAGTCCATTATAGTTTTTGTACAGTAATTTCCTCTATGAATTAATCTGGTGTCCTTGAATGTTTTCACACAGTTTGTGCATTTCATAAAAAGAGAGATTTTTACTTCCTGTTTTAATAGTTTCTGTTCTGTCAGATAATGAAATGTGAGGCTGTTTTATGAGGGAACTAAAAAGGCAAATATTTCATTTTAAGAAAAAAAAATTAAATAAGTACAGTATCCCCCTTTATGTACTTAGTGCTAGGATTTTTTTCATGGAAACACTGTGATAACTGAATTATTCCATAAAGATTGTTATTTGGATCATGCTTTCTACTTTCAAAGTCAGGCTTCTACCAGGMTCTACAAAGTGAAATTTGCTTTCAAGTCACTGTGCTTGCAGTTAGAAGTYCTAAACTAGACAGCAATGTTGTTTGGGCTTCTGTTTTCAAAATAAATCATAAATATGCATATTTACTTACAGACATCATTATTATCTCATCTAAATAATTTTTGATATCATAATAATAAACAGAAAATMATAAACCAATATAAGTTGTGTTTGAAAAATAAATTTGACTTACATTGAAGATGATTTTTATTTATTTTTCTGGTTTATATCTAAATTTTTAGGGTATTGTTATCATAATGAAATATAAGGTAATTTACACTAAGCAACATAACACATCATGTTCAGATTCCTTCTTAACTGTATCTTTGAAGATAGGTAGATAGATACATGCATACATATCAAATGTGTGTATTCAGTCAAAATGTGTCCCAGATTACATAATATTAAATGAAGTTTTAAAATTACTGAATAGGGGATTTTGAAWTTTTTTTTTAAGTTTGCATCATTAAAGTCATTGCATCAGTTTAGTTTTGTTTCTTTGCAAATATACCTTATTGCATGGGGAGTATCCAATATGCTCAAGGAAGTGTTTGACTAACTTTCAAAATAAAATACTAATTATGGCATGAAACTCTCCTTTTCTCTAAATTGCAGTTTTTGCTATTCTGTACATAAACCCATTGTTTCAGACTAAATGTGAGCACTTATTCCTTAAGTTAGTCTRAAATTTTCCCAAGAATACATTTTACAGTTCACAGCAGACAAAGATTTATTAACATTTTTCCTGCTTCTGTGACAGAAAGCTGTCATCTCATTCATGTTTAGCCTATAATTTACATGTCTTTGTATTACAGCGATCACTTTAATTGAAAGTAGATTAGGGAAATTGGGTTAAAAAGATATGGAAAATATACATAGACCATATTTCCAGTTGACTGCAAGTATTCAAACAAAAGACATATTTAGCTGTATTTCTATCATCTACTCTCAACTGTTCATGCTGTAAAACTGTAYCCAGGGCTATGTATTTCTGAACACTTAAGCCACCTGAAATTATTGGATGTATGAAATTGTCACTAAATGTTCTTTCTCTGTCTATATTTTTCAAACATTGACCTTTGACACCACTATTTTTCAAACTGGAAAAATGGTTGTGGCAAAGTAAACACCTAACAGACATAGAATCTTGGAGAGCAGCTGGCTCTAGCTCTATGGTACTGTTAGAAGTATTTGGATGCAGTACTAATTAGCTGCAGAGTCCTGTGTCACCTTTTTTAAAAAAACAACATATTTGACTCAGAGTAATACTGCAGCATTTCATTCATTCATTCATTCATTCATTCATTCATTCATTCATTCATTCATTCATTCATTCATTCAATTTGAAAAGTGAAGGGAAAGCAGCAAAGAGAAAATACAAATTTGAATTAATATATACACACACATACAGAACAAGTAAAAGAATGACAGGGACAGGTAATTCTGTGAGAGATATTTTTGAAATATAWTCAGTCTTTTAYTTGAAAAAAAAATCTTCATTTATTTCCAACTTGATGGYCAGTTGATAATGAGGGATGCAGAGCTATTATCTGAGGTAAGTGGAATGCCAAAAGCTACTAAAATCTTCCCTTATTAAGTTGTTTTGTTATGATTCAGATTGTTGGTACCTCAGGTGCCAATCGATTCAAGCTGCTTCTTGTTTTGAGTCAGCCTTGATTTTGTACTTTTTAATAGTGCAAAACAATGCAAGTAATATGAACAGAGAGGATGAGGCATAAAAATGGCCACCATAAAAAAMCAACAAACACCTGAGGATTTATAGAATGAGAGTCCCATTAAAAGCTTGTGTGTGATACAAAAATCATTTTTTGTTTTGCTTAATTTTTTCTTTATTTTCATCCCCTGTAAAAACGCATCTATCTTTTCTTGTTTGTGTTTGAATTTGGTAGACTTTTCTTTGTTCTTCCCTTAATTTGATACATGATGAAGATTATTTCAAAAAATTCCATTTACTCTGGATATTGACTCCCCCTAAAAATGTAACTGCTTTTATAATATTCAACCACTTGGTGCATGTGTTCCTTCAAGYAGCTGAAAATTATGTTGGTGTAACTTGGGTCATGCTTTCTCCAAAATTTTTTCCAAATGTTTTTTAACATACAGAAAAGTACAGTAGGAAAATATCTTGAATATTTTAAATAAAGAAAGAATTTATTTTTAAAAAAAGCATGCTTAACTTTTGCTATGTTCATATGACAGAGGCCTCATGGCAACAGCTATTCTGTAAATACAAGGGTCAAAGTAAAATATTAGTGATTATTTTATGACTACAGGATATGAAGTTGTATCTTCAAGCTAGAAACTGATAATGTGAGGCATTTTTAGGTACAAAAGTTACACTAAAGGTAAAACTTTTGCATTACCTTTTTGACAAAAAATCCCAACCCAAATATTTTAGCATATGTCTTTCATAAAGCTGTACAAGGTCGCTTGTATTCCTTTCCTCCTTCTGATGAAGCAATATATTTTATTCTACCAGACAGATTGTTGGGAGAACAGCCTTGATTCAATACTTTGTTTTTAATATTTCCTTTATTAGAACTATTGCTTTTAATTTTCTGGCAATTTCAAGTATACACTAGCTGTCTACATTATATTCAACAGATCTTTGTCACCAGCACCAAGATTCTTTCATTCTCCTCCTCCAAGTAATAACTTTGATAGCAAGAAGATCAAGTTTGCCTTTTCCTCTGGCTAAGTTCTTCACCTCCTTGTCTAATACTGCATCACTCTCTTTCATGAAGAGTGCATTTATTACTGAGTGGTTCAGGATCAGGAGCATACACCCAGCTAAACTTCCAAAGAGTGCCCTAAGGATTTTTTCAGAAATGCATAGGATCATATGTCTGAAGATTACAGGCACATCTTAGTGTGCAAAAGTTTGAGCAACTYTAGCATCCATTCTTTCTTTATTTTTTTTAAGATTTATCATATAAACAATGTGAGTTCTCTGTTTTCTCAAATTCCAATTCCATTGACTTTTTAAAGATTTAGAAATAAGTGTTTGCCCTAATCTCTAGCTTTTCTCTGTTTTTATCAATTATGTATGGATCTTGCTCTCCGATGATCAAGTGATGTGAAACATCAAACTAAGTTTTTATTGTGCTAATGAGATAGAACTTCTGACATCTAATGACTTCTGTCTCCTTGAATTATTCTATATCTCACTTTGTGTACAGATAATTGAGATGATTGATAACCATTCTTTGTTATTTTTGCACTACAAAAAACCCCTCCCCTCCCTTTTTCTGTACGAATCAGTCAATCRTTGACTTGTGATGTTTCCTTTTTTCTTTTTATACTACGCTAGAGAATGTATTAACTTATTTTGAATTCATGTATTGCTTGAGTGCCATTGAAATTAGACTTCAAGTATGCTATAATTGTACAACYGATGATAATGTTCATTATTAAATGTATTCAATCACAAAAAAGAAATATTTGAAAGAATTTAAAATTGAGGTATATTTTTCCACRCTATTTTTCAGGTTTGAGAATGTCCCTTACGCATTGAAATTTATCTCAARTGAGCCAAGAACACAGACTGAGCTGTTTCATCTCGGGTAGCCTGCTTGATTTTGTTCTGGTGATGTGGTAAACAGTATACTGAAAAAAGGTGGTAGATGCTCAAAGGAAAAGATGAAAAAAGGACAGATTTGAACTAGAGACAAGGGGATAAACCAGTTTTCTTCCAGTAGGAAATAACGTCATAAATATAATTGACAAATTATGCTTCTTGAAGTTGAGTTTGTCTCACCCAACTCTGTCACATGGGTGAAGTTTAAATTAGTTGGTTAGGTTCCTTTTAATACAAAGAAATAAGTACTTGCAGCAGCTCTTTACAAAAATRTATTAAGAAGGAAAGGATAGCCCTTTGAAAAGACTTGTTTCCCTTCACTGACTGAAACAAGAGCCCAGACAAACGGATGCCTTTAGGAGACTGATAGAAAGCAGAGGTTAGATAAACAAAAAWTAGACAAAAGAATTCTGAGAAACACAGAAGAAAAGGGAAGATTAGGAGTCTTGATTAAAAATTAAAATTAAAATTAAAAAAAAGGAAAATCATGTGTCCAAATCTAACGGCAAAATATATTAGTTCTATGCGCACTATGCATGTTAGAAAGTGGGTGCCAATAAAATGAGAAGATTCTGAGAAATGAGAAAGAGGTAGCAATGATACTGTCAGTATTTCACTTTCTGATGACTTCATCCTCATTAAACAAACTACTTTGCATAACAGCACARCTTCCCTCAAATGGAATAGGAATATGAATGCAGGCCATGATCTTTTCAAACAACTGCTGCAGAAGTAAGGAATTCTGCCAAGTGCCATACATTTAAACCACTATTTACATTAACATGACAATACTTCAAAACAGTCTTTTTTTCCCCGCTTATCAATCCATTCTGCTAATTTATTATTAGAAAGGTTCACAGCTGCTAATGAAGGGAAAAGAGTTTGGTTTGGTGTTGTTCGTTTTGGTTTGGCTTTTTTTGTTCTTCATTTTATTTAATTTATCAATAGAAATTTCTATTTCTATTTATACTGAGGAAGAAATCTTTCATTGAACACATTTACAATTAAAATTTGGYTTGATTTTTCTCAAAGCAGTATGCTGTRTAAGTAAACTTACAATGCCTTTTTTGAGGTTATAGTTASTTATTTAAAAGTACCTAAAGTCTTCTCCAGTATGGAGTTAAACTATTAATCAGTAACATTTCTGCACTTGCATTAGTACTTTATAAATTGGTTTGAACACYAATTACACAGACAGAAGAGTAAAAGCTCTTCCAAGATTTTTCAGGAAGGTTCAGTTTAAAAAGCACTTTTTGATTTAGGTTCAATTAAAAGACAAAGTCACAAATGTTCACATACACACATAACAGGAAAGAATTCATAAAAACAAAACCCTGGTATTTTCAAGTAATCAGTGTTGATTTCAGTAATTCAATGGTTAAATAATTTTTTCTTTATAGGAACTGCAGGAACTGTGAAGACTGTCTGGACATCTCTCATCTAAAGTAGCTCCTTTACTCCTTGCCATTGCAGACTCTGCAAGTGCTTGTGGCAGTTTGGTTTCCCCCTTTCCAAAGGCATGTAGCAGTTTAGCCTCTTGGGGACTCCAGGGGTTTGAATGCTTTACTGGCTTAGCATATGGAACCAGAAGTAAATCATGGTCTTCCTTCTTCTTTTTGACCCCCAAGGCTGGCAGTGTCCAATGAAGGAATAGGCATGGCCAGGCAACAGTGGAAAGGATTCAGTGATCAGAAGGTTCCCATCTCCACAGGATATTTTCCCAGGGCGCATTCCAGAATGTACCCTGAAGGATGATCCTTCTTTTAGTTGTTACTCTAAATGAAATTATATAACATCCATTGCATGTGATAATAACATAATAAATAATGTCATCATAACAATATTTATTGGCTAATGTTTCTTGAGATAAACTTTATTTCCATWTTAAACAAAAATGCCAATAATTTTATTATTGTGAGTACAAAGCTCCACTCATGTCTTTACCTTCTAGACAACAGATTTTAGTACCTAGAGAATTGGTTTCCTCCATTTCTGGTGTATACCCAAAATGTCATGTTCTACAAAGTCTTTTTTATAAAGATACTGAATGAGAAGGAATGACTGTGTGAAGTGTGTTTCCCTGTATCTTAAAAATAATATTACAGGTTGGTGCATCACTTCYTCACCCGATTTTGATTATAAATACTTTGGAACGTGATTATTCATAATTCTTCCCCATTTTTTTGTTTTGCCATATTGGTGGTCTTTCTGCAACTATTTTTGAAATCCAGCTCRTGTAASGAAAAATGCAGCTTGTTATATAAAATGTTCAAGTTTCTAATTAGAAAAAAGGAATTACAGTTATAGTACATCCCCAGATTGTATTAATATTTCATTTCTTAGCTTCCTACATTAAGGATTAATCAGAGTAAAACTTGTTCTGAATGCTAATAAATCAAAATAGGAAATGCTYGCAAAAGTATTTCTAAATTACTTGTAATGGTGATATTGATGGGCAAAACACCCCAGAAAACTAGTGTATCATATCTTTATGCAAAATAAATATTTTGAATTTTCATCWCTTTAAAATAAAGTCTATGTATTGCAACATTTGAGGTTGTAGCTATAAAAAAAATACAAAGTTTCTGATTAATTATTTATCCTCTAGTTTATATGGCTAACTATATACAACAGAAATGTATTCAGTTTTATTTCTTAATAATTATGCTGGCAAAAATCCTGAGACTGCAGAATTTCACTTACTATGGCTTCAACAAGGTAGACATGGTCATAGGAATTTTCCAATTTACAGAATTCAAGTATTGCACTGAGAATATTTGATTCTGATCAGTGGACAATGCAACCCATGAACATGTCTCTCAGATATGATTTTTCTCACTGTCACCTCACCTCTCTCTCTTAGCAGTCATCCTGGAAGTCTGGTTATGCTGGGTTGAGCTTCTAGTTTTAATAAATTTATAATGCAGCTTTTATGTTTCAGAGAGGCTTGGGTAACATAKTTCTTTGTTGCTCCAGAAATACAAAGAACTAAATTCTACTTGTAATTAACTAGTAGAAAATTCACTCATTTAAAATTCATGTCAAGCTGACATTCTGTAATGAATCTTCCTTCAATGTGAGGATTTGGGAGAGAAGTGTAGTCAAGGTGATATAATTTATAGGTGCTTAATTTAATTCAGTGGCAGCAAATCTGTCATCTCCCCATGGTATCTTTCAGCCTAAGACCTGAACTTTAAAAGAAGTTAAAAGATTTTGTTTCCTTTTGGTTRGGTTAAATTATTTGTATCCTCTCCAGTTTTCATTGTTGCAAGCATTAAGATGTTCCCTATATGGTCAGAATGTTTGAAGAAAAGAATTAAAAAGCTTTGTAGCTGCAGAAGCAGAGAAATATCTTTATTTTTATCCCTATCTCTTTGAAATGTACCACATAACTGCTGCYTAACTGTTGGACATTCATTATTAAGTGTCCTAAATTTTAAACCTCTTTTTATTTCGCTGCCGCAATTTAGATTAAACAAAGTTTACATACAGTTCATGCACGGGTTAGAAAAGTCCAGGCATATACATCAGCACAGAGGAACTGAGGGAGAACACAATTTAGCAGATCAGCTTGATGAAACAGCAGTTGTGAAAATTGGTTCAACATACGRATTATTCAGTTTCCTGATAAGAAAAAACCCCAACACACAGAAGTGTAGATTTTATAAAAAAAMCCAAAAGTTAAATAATAACCCTGACAGTACTGACTTTATCAGCAAAAGAAAGGTAGACAGAATCGATGATGAAGAAGTTTTTTATTAGATTGTTCCTATTACAAACTTAAATGCTATGAAATCTTTTTATATCTTTTAGCATTAGTATTTTGATTCAGGAAAAAAGCAAGAAGGAATGGAAAAGTTATATATAACAYTGTAGAACAAAGGATTCTGCAAGGCCAGGAACTATTATGGTGTGTAGTGTGGATAACAAAAACATTTCCTGCAATATTTAAACAAATACTCAAAACATTAATTAATAATTGAATTATTTTTAACACAATCATCTTAGTCTGAGAAGTAAAGGAATACTATTGACRACTGTTAAGATACTGTCTGAAAGGGAAAATTAGTGACTTCTCCTCAAACCTACTGTAAGGATATGTATTTTTATGGTAATTTGTTGAAAAATTATGAAAAATTGCTGTTACAAGTGTTCTGTGCCCAACCAAYCTGCTGTAAAAGACCAGCGTGTTTGGAGGTGAGTTCTACAGGAATAACTATGTTCATCTTGGCATTAAATTATGCACAGCACACCACAGGACTTTYCTGCTCTAGTTGTGGCTCAAATCAGAGAAGAGGATATTTGATTAAAAATAATTCAGTGTTACTTGGATTGCTATTATCAATATGGCAGTTTTTGAGAGCAGAAAGTTACCTTTAATTCACTAGCTCMAATACTGTCAGTATGTTAACTGTAATTTGTTTGTTTGTTTGTATGTTCAGCAAATATAAGCTTTATCTCAATAATTTCTGCAGATTTGAGAAGTTGATAAATGCAATTAACATTGGAGTTTTAGCAGCAAGTTCTGGGATATTGTGTTTATTAAGCTTCTTTTTGTTCTTTCATTAATAGAGCTTCAGATACTCAGAGTTTTTCCTTCTATCAAGGCACAATTGCCTAACTACACTGAATTTAGCTTCAGAAGTAGATATAGCTACGCAAAAGACAGGGAAAGACAAGGTCCTGGAGTGTGTTCTCTTTCAATAACTTCTCTGTTCTCTCTATTCTCTCTCAATAACTTCTAAGTTGGCTGAGTTGGACAGAAAAAAATTATCACCATATGGTTAATTGTTAACTCTTCACAATTCAATATATTTTAAGAACAGAAGTTTCATTAGATCGTCTGGTTTGAMCTCCTATATCATGAAGACTTCTATCCATTTATTCCCACATTGAGCTCAATAACTTATTTCATTAAGCCTATATTTCAGAAGGGTATTTATCTTGATTTAAGGATGTGAACAGTTCAGTACTTTCCAAATTAATCTTTCACAATTTTTACTATTAATGAATACTATTATTTCAACTTATCAATATCCTTTTTAGTCCTTTTTGTAGTTGAAAGTAATCTTTTTTCATGTTACTCCACTACTTTCTGTCATTTTCTTCATCATTAAAACACTCATTTAATGTTTCCTATTTTCTTTCTTTATGGTATGTATAAATTATTATGAATTTACCTCCAAACCTTCTTTTTCTGTTAATAATCTGACTGAGTTTTTTTTTTGTAGTTCTATTAACTTTTTTTCGCCACCTCACCTAGTAAGTGTTTTTCTGATATATTAGAGAAATAGACCACATTATAAACAAATAAATTGTCAAGAATAAAATAAATATTACTCATTAAAAGAGTATTATTGATTGGAAAATGAATGCTTCAAGATCTTAGAAACATAAAATTAACCAAAAGGAAAAAAAAAAMCAGAACATTGCTTATGGGTTTTCAAATTATTTTCATCTTCATTAAAATTAGGTAGTTTCTGCTGAACCAGTGTGCCAAGGAATTTTCTGGTATGTCAAGGGGAGTTTTGATCAATTGCTCTAAGAAATTAAGATAGCTGTATTACACTGTTATGAGAAGATATCACAAGGCATGGAAAAAATTTCTGGCAGTGAGTGGAAGAGAAGTCCATGAAGCATCCCCATGTATTTGTCCTTTCTTCCTTTTCACTTGTGTGGGTGAGGTTTTATAGACTTCCAAATAGTAAAAAATAAACTGAGTTCACATACATTATCAGACACTGAAYCCTTTAAAGTATGATTCCTTTTAGACAAATCAACTCTTTAGCTTCTAAACAACTCCATAAATTAAGCTTATTTATTCATTTTACTTGTCCTGTGCAAAAGAACACTAGAAGGTTCAGAAACCCACATTATTTAATTGAATAACCTAACATCATCATTTTATCTGATGTCCATATCTATAGGGATGGCCTCTGATATCTTCTCTTTGTGAGCTCTCAGCCAAGGTCAAAATACTGAATAATATTTCTGCCCGTAACTCACTGCCTACTGCAGTTTCATTGTATCCTGATTCATTACAGAGGACTTCAGAGAAAACACCTTTATTTGTTATTTTTCTATTTATTTACTTATTTAACCTTCTTTAATTGGTTGTCTCATAACATGCTGAAAAGGAGGAATTGTGCTTTGGTGTCTCTTCATTTAGAGCACCTACACCCAGAAATTACTAATGTCATCTTTAGAATATTACTGGGGRTATTTTTAGTTTTGGCCATCCAGATCTATATGCATTTTTTCAAGGCTGTATTTTTGAGCTATGGACCAGAAAAACAATCTTTCATAGAACTTTCCAGATTTCTTTTTTGGGGCCTGTTTGCAAAGACATACCTTGAACTGAAGATGTCTTAGTGGCAGATGTATGTGAAAATATTTCARCATAAGTGAATTTATATTTCTCTCCTGTTGTCATCCTTGATGCATAAAATAACGTCTGGATTTTAAAAATTCTTGTAGCTAATCATTGAAACTACTACTGTGACAATATGTACCTATGTTGAGATTTCTCACTTTTCATTGCTTAGATAGAAAAATATCTAATTTTTTTGGACCAAAAAAAAGATAAATAAATCATAAATTAATGAAAGGGAGAGCACTTCCTGTGACAAACTAAATCCTTATAGCTATTTTATCCTGTGCATTTATAAAGATTCGAAGTTCATTTTAATGTCAACTCTGCCTATTTTTACCTGTGGAGGATCAAGAAAAAAAGTCTTCTTCTATTGTACCTACCTAATTAGTCTTTTTTTTTTTTTTTTTTTTTTTTTAATATGGTAGACCCATTCACTATTACTTAGGAGTATTTCCTCTCTTTGGTATAATTTAATTTGACATCCAGGTAAGTCAGTGTCAAACTATAAAAGTCAAGTAGAAAAAAAAGAATCTAACCTGACATGTGGACAGTACGTTAGTTGCAGCTAAAGGGTCTTACTTGTCCATTACCATTTTGTAGCTTGACTTTTAAATACACTGTGTTGTCTTACCAAATTTGTTTCTCATGTTTGTGTCACATTGCATGTTTATGGGTGATAAATTGGCAGAATTTTACAGTTGTAATAACTCTAAAGTGTTGTTTTGTTACTTTTTAATCTYGGACCTATAAAAATATAGAACTAATTAAAATTTATATATTAAGGGCAGGATTTTCAAATTTTTTGACAGCTTTCAGTGAAATAGGCTGCAAATTCAGTGATTCCTTTTAGTTTAAGATACTACTACTCACAACTTCGACACAAGATTCATGATAATGCTTTSGGTTTTTTACTGTTGCAGCACTAACAGTTGCAACATTGACTTATTTTAAAAATAGACTGTGCCTGATTACTTGATTTAGTTTTTTCATTGTCAGCTGATTGTTTTGTCTAGATAATCTCTCTGAACTTCATTAAATATGTCTGAGGAGTGTCACAAAAGAAAGAAATGGATAAACTTGAGGAAAAAAATGTTTTACATAAAGGTTATGCAAAACTATAATAATTTTTGTGCTGGGAATTTATCAGTGAAACTCTTCATGTATGGGTACTGAGGYCATACTTAATATTTTAGTTAAGGGACTAGATTGAAAACATTGATACCTTGACATTTTCAGAAAACACAGGTTTTGAGAAAGTATTGTTTTGAGATAGAAAAAGATTCCAATGTCAACAGAAATAACTTTAAAATCGGAGAAATTTTATGCTAGGTCATAATGTGGGCTTCAAGATTTTGTTCTGAGGGCCTCTAAGAAAAACCATGTTTGGCTGGGAACAAAACAAATATTGACTGGTGTAGCTTTCAAAAAGTGATAGGAATAAAAAAAACCATAAAGATGAAAAAGCTTATAAAGAGAAGCCATATGGAGCCACAAAAAGCTCTGTCAGAGGATATAAGAAAATAAACAAAACTAATTAAAAAAAAAAAAGTTCTGTAAAGAATAGTGATTCTCAAGGCAAGAATGGTAAGATAGCAAAAAAGGGCACTGAAGTGACATCAAACAGGCCCCCTRGTGCAGGCCTGGGATGGTGCTGTGACTGACTGGCTTGCTCAACCTTCCTCCTTGGACAGCCTGGGACACCAAAGTGGTATAGCTTGAATATTTCSTCTATGTCTGCAATTAAAGTGCTTTGGTATCTAGGTCCATTGGTTGCTGCACTCTCATTTTGGTTTGGAACCATGACACATGGTCTCTTACAACAAAGGAATAGTCTCTGAATAAATTTCATTGCTTTCTTTACCAGCAATGTTCAGCTCCTTGTCTCCAGTTTGTTTATAGTCTATGTGCTTGCAGAGTTCAGTTTAAAATCTTTGGCTTTAGAATAACAGAGCAGAGTAAAGACACATTTTTTTTGTTTGTTTTAATGTGTATCTTTCCCTTTGTCTAATAATACYCTCTTATACTTCTGTATTATATTAGTAAGAGACTGTAGGAAGTTTTTGGGCAAAGAAATGATCATTTAGTCTGAACAATGTTCCCACTGCACTCTTTAGTATTGCAAAATATTTCTCTGAGTTGCTTAATCTAATTTTCTGTTTTGAAATATTGAAATGTTTGAGCAATAAAGAAATTTTATATATCTACAAAACAGTTTATAGKACTRCAATGTATTTATGTCCATATCTTGAGTCYTGACATTCTTACAGTTCTTGGGTCCTCTCCAAATTCTGTRCAGGAGTCTTTCAGTTTGTTTCYATCATCCATAGAAGGACACTGACAAGACAGAAGAAGCATGACAGTTTTCTAGATTTTTGTTTTGTGAATGTTAATAACAGWGTAATTTCACATTGCTGAATTGTGAAATTCACTATATACAAGAATAAAGTAGTGAGACTTGAAATTTCCCAAATTGGCATTAACAGTTGGCAGAAACCGCACAACATGTAATTTGGAATTGAAACAACAGAAACTGAAGCAATACAAGCATGCATATTAACAACTTGTCCAATGCAAGAGACTTGACATTTGATAAGAGGTGAAAAACTGTTGTAATTCATATACTGATAACATTGGAACCTTGAAAAACTGATATACATAGATAAATTTTAATCTGATTAAAACCTATTTGTAAAGTCTTAATTTATTACAGTTTTTCTTATCTTGATGTTTAGCTGAGAAGAAAAAAAAATCTAGAAAAGTTACAAAAACATATTTTAAAAGCTCCTTGAAAGAAGATGTGGAGCATGCTTTTGATTAGCTGAACAGAAAATAGGATCTGGTCAAAGTGGAAACTCCTCTGGGACAGAAGGTCTAAAAGGGTGGAGTGATTGTTGACAATAGAAAGTAGAAAGCTTGGAAGGATGACAAATAGGTATATTTAATCTGGGAAGGTAAGAGCAGAGAAGAAAGGGAATTTCATTTCAGAGGCTTTTAAGAGCACAAAGAATGAGTGAGATGCAGGACAAACGATTATTGGTTTTGGTAGCAGCAATATAAAAAATGACATGAAAAATGAAGGCTGGGGACTGAAAAAATATATATAAAATAAACACAGACAGAAAAAATCTCACTTGAAGTACAGTAGGAGAGATTTGATTTTATTGGGTTCCAAGGCAAGAAGGTTGGACAGTGTTTTACACATCACTTCCCCAAGGTCTAACTCCCAGACAGTGCAGAGCTTTAATGTGTTTTCAGTACACATTTTTATGGATACAAGGACTTCTTTAAGTCAAGGATAATTGTGCTATTACAGTGTCCCTGATTTGTATGTTTATGGAGCGTAGGGGTTTCTTTGTTAACAGTGTGATTAAAATTAACTATATTCCATCATTTTTATCAGAAAYAGAGATACCTTGACTAGAATATTTTTATCAGAGTTAGTAGAAATTAGATATATATTTGGAAGAGGAAATAGTAGAYCAAAATATTTCCCTTGTAAAATTCTTCTAAGGTTCTGAAAATCTTGTGTGTGGAGTATGTGTGTGTGTTTGTGTCTGACTCAGAAGAACAAATAGTTTCTTATTGTAATAATCTGTGATTTGCTCCCAGTGTAGAACAGACTGAARAAAGCCATTCAGTTTAAAATTACAGAGAATGATGACAAGTAAATCTCTTTTTATTTTATAGTTTGTCAAAGCTTATTGAGATAAAGGATTAAAACCTTTTAGAATCAAATAAARTTGGTTCATTTATCTTAAGAGGTTACTGTTCAGATTGTTTTAACCCTTAGGGATTATACAACTGCTTATAAGCCTGAAAACCTAAACTCTGATTATTAAACTCAAACTTTCCTGGCCCTTATATAGAAAAGAGTTTGTAGAAGAACTACTAACTTTAAAAGCAGCATAGACAAATTAAAAGGGAAACRCAGGGCAAACAGGCAAGTAAACATCATTAATCATTAACTAATACTTCTTGTAAGCCAAGGATTAAATCGAAATGAGAAGTCTAAAAAATATTATTTCCAGAAGATGGCACTCTTATACTTTGTATTTTTGGAGTATAATTTCAGTCACTATCCATAACTGTATATGCACTTCCTTATTTGTCAAAGCTATTTAATTATTTATCTGTACACAAAAGGAAGGGTAACATGTAAAACAGAGTAATCTTTATACAGCCTTGGCTTCAAGAAACAGTATTTATTTTGCCAGCATGAAGCATTGCTAATTGAAACAAATCATTGTCTTTAACTAAAACTTATACATGGATCTAAATATGTTGTTTTATTTTAAAAAGAAAAAACAGMTCTTACTCCCACTCCTAAAGCCTTACTTCTCTCTTGAAGGTAGCRCATAAAAGTAGAGAAAAATATTGACAGTTGGATTGATAAAGAAACAGCTGCAGTCTTTGAATAGTTAAAAATAAAGTACCATAGAGGGAAGATGGTTATAATTATGCAATAAATGACACTCCTGAGAGTGATGAACCATAAATCACTCCTTCTTCGCTAATACAAATTTCATCACTCAGTTCAGGCTTACATCCCTAAACAGCCATATTTATTTTCAGCTATGATAAATTTTCTGTTTTACTTTCCAATGTGATACATATTTTCAGAAGTAAAAGAATTGTGTAACAATTGTGTAATTGTGAAAATCTACCACAGATTTTCAAAAATACATAGTACAAAATTCTTATAGTGTTTACTCTAAARCTATTTTTTAAATTTGTATTTTAGATTCTGTGATGTGTTATGGACCTGCCACTGAAGGTGAGGTTAACCTATGTTCTTATTAATAGATCCCTTAGGGTGGATTATCGTGGAGTCACACTGAWTGATTGGTATTTGTAAATATATATATCTGTAGGGTKTCTTTTAGAACAATTTGATTGTAATGGAAAGCAGATATATAGCCATTTTGGTTACAGTTATCTATAGTAATATGACAATATAAAAGCACAAAACTGTCAATAACTTTARGAAAATGTAGGGAAAAGAAAACAAGAAAGAGAAAGAGTAAGAGTAGAAAGATACGTAATCACCACCAATGGATTTACAATGGGTGCCTTTGATTGTTAGCAGAGGTCAAAGTGATGATTGAAGGATCTGTATCAGGGGTGGGGGAAAAGCCCATCAAATACAAAGCCTGGTGGGTTAATATATACTGAGGTTCAGCTGGAAATGTCCAAGCACCTCACCTGGGAGAGGGGGGGAGTTTTACACTGTCTTTTGATCACATGCAGTCCTCTTATGGAAGGCCTTAGAAATGAGTCTGGGGGCTTTTCAGAGGCCTTTGATGGTTTATGATGCCTTCTAAGACATGATAGCTGCCTCTCACATCAGTAGAGGAGGGAAGAAATGTGGGACTTGTGTGTAAGGGAGGGCAATTTTGCATGAKGAAAAGCACCATCCTCTCTCCATAGGGTCCATCTCTATCGGCCTCAAAGCCTGGTCTGCAGTTCTGGCAATGACAAGTTCACCCCCTCAGTCTTGTGCAGACCAGAGGTTTGCCATCACACCCCCAAAACCTCACCTTCCTCTCCTCRGGAAGTTTCAAACCTGGCCTCAGCAAAACATCCTGGTGTCTCCACAAATGGACAATTTGTTTTGAGTCATAGTCCAGTCTCTTAGTTATAACATGATGTTTTAACTAAGGTGCTTAAAAGACAAAAAAATAAAGGTCTTAGTGCCATGAACAAGGAGTCAGACCTTGAGTACAGCAATTAATATAAAGTCAGCAAAAAGACACTATTTTCCAGATATGTATTATTTACTGCTTYCTTTYTTTCTTTCTTTGAGAAGTACACTTATTAATCCAATTAAWTAATGTATTTCTTTGTAAATTAGGAATATTTTTGCAAGCAATATTTAACAAAAATCTACGACCACRCAGAAATGTATGAATTGAATTAGAACATTCATCTGTACAGTAGGCCTTATATCCCTGAGATAGTTTGTGATGTGATATTGCAAAAGAACTCATTAATGCTAYGTAAAGGTAGCTCTGATAGTTTTCTAAAATTTTGGACATTGTAACTTATTTRGCTGCATAAATGTTTTTTSAGCTATTTACATAATAATTATTTGTTCGGATTCCCTACTGWTGCTTTCTTGCCATTGCTATTGGGCTCATGTTTGAAGGGTTGTTCTGGTAAATTTTTGTTAGCTGAAAATTTGTCTGTGAAATACGAATCTCATCAGTATTTGTAAAATCATGTGGTTTTTGGGGTAGAATTAAAATACAACAGATTCCTGTGGTACTACTTCCTCATTATTATTTTCTAAAGAGTCTAGGAAAATAATCTCTTAAAAATTAAYCAAATACATAAGCAYGAAATTYGACAAATTGTGTTATTGTWAGTAGTAATGGTGTCCAATGAAGAGTGTAGCACTTTGAGACCTTGAAAGCCCTCAGGTTTGTTCTATAGGAAACATGAATTCATCTAGCCACGTTTTGCATTGCAACGAACAATGAAAATATGTTGCAAATTCTCCCCTCCTACCCAAGAGGCGGATGTGRGCTGATTCAGACTTGAAAACTATGTGGCCATGTTATTTTTGTTGTGTTAGTACAAATGTAATTATAAATGCTGTTGGAACTACATAGATAATTGCACAGGAGACTGTACTATTTTACATGACTCACTGGTTTAGACAGCACTTATTCTGKGATGTGTGCATATTTCTGCTTGTTCAGTGAAAATAGTTTTATGAGGCTGCACAATTCACGTCACTCCTCTGAATCTCTTTTAAATCTCCCTATCCAAAGGCCATAAATGCAATAAGTTCAAGGTTAACAACATCACAGAGAATTTTAAGGCCTAGAGGGAAAAGAAAGTATCTAGTATCTTCTGTTGGAAGCAAGAAGAATAATCTTAACTTCTCTCTTGCCAGTTTAGATTTAATTTAATTTTATCTATGCAATTTGAATCTCATGATAAGTTTCATTCTATTTTATGCTGATTTAAGCTTTGAAATATGACAAACATTTCCAAATTTCTATCATGGTAGCAGTAGGTATTATTAATATGTTTCTTATTAGAATACATAGTATTTCTTGACCTGTGGTGCTTTTTTTTTTTTTTTTACTTTGATCATTTCCATTACCAATAAATTCTATGCTTCAGTTTCTAAAATGCCACAGATAAAATCTAGTTCACACCAGTTATATCTCAAATCTTCAATCCTGGATAACCTCTGTTACAGGTTGCAAAGCCCTGCAAAAGAAGAAAAGATAATTGTTCCTTCTGCTAAATTTTCTTTTTTTGCAAGTACATGATAGTCAGGAGACTGGCTTCTTTTGAGATTGTGATTATTGCAGATTGAAACTCCTTTGAGTGGAATGTGGTACGGCATATCCTGTGTGAAACTCCTCTTTACTGGTCCAGTCTGATAAATCAGAAAGATTCTAAATCAGCTTTCCTTTAAATGAAAGGGATGGTTATACTCCTCCTTTTATAGCAGCTCGTTTAGTTCCCATCTTGATGAAAGGCATCCATCTGTGAATCCTACATGGATCACAGTTCCTGAAGTAATAGAGATGTGAAAAAATCAGAGGGAAATGGAAGACACTACTAAATTTGTGTTGTTTAGCATTAATGAGCTCCCTGTTGATCACACAGACTATTGTAGGTCATAATTTAACTAACTTTCTTTTTACACTGTTAGTCAGGCAATGCAGCAGCGAGCATCCTTAAAACYAGTGTTTCTGTCAGAGAATGGGAATTTCAATGTGAAATTCTTAATTTCGCTTCTGATTTAAACCAAAACAGAATCTAACATTTCTTAATTGCATTCAGTTCATTTTCCCCTGAAAAACTAAGTGGCAGTGCTAGTTTCAAATTGTTTCATTACTGCAGATCATTTACTATATACACAGTCTAAAGATTATTAATTTTTTTTTGCAATCCTTCTTTGCAAACCAGTATTGTCCATCATACCTTGCAATTCAGATGCATTTCTGTTGTTCAATTGCTTGGTTAAATATTTGGAGCATTTCCAGAAGAATTTTGCGTGGTGCASTTCCAAATTCTTCATCTTTGAAAACATCAAACCTTTAGAATAAATCAAACAACACCTTACTTTAGTTGTACTAGCAGTACAACATTRTGCTTTCTAAGACATTCTTCAAAACAGGTGTTTGGAATACCTTAAAGCTAAGAAATAAAACAGTAATGTTCAAAGAACCAACTTATGTTTTCATTGTTAATTAGAAAATGAAAAATGTATAGGATAGAATAGATATAAAASTCAACACCTAAGCTTTTAACTTGGCAATGAAAGGAAGGAATCTGTTACATATCTGGGACCCACACACATTTCACACAGATCAATATGAATATCTGACAAAAGTGCCTGAACTCTGAAGAAGGGCTGAAATGAAGGATCTCTGATGGACTCTGAAAATTTCCTGCAATGTTATACTTAAAAAGACTAAGTATATCATTTAACCCCCTCCCCTCCCAAAAATAAACAAGGGGTGTGGAGGAAAGAGGAAGACACAACAAACTACAAAATGTCAAAAATGTCAGGCAAGATGCATAATGAGAAAACATCTAATAAAATATTCTATTGATTAGATAACTMATCAGTGAACTAAGGAGAACCACATGTTCTTTATTCATCTATCAGTATTCTCATAGGGATTCCTGTACTGCTCCCAAGGATGTATCCTGAACACCACTGTGCAAGACAAGCCATGTGAAAATATCCAACACCCTTCTTGGGGTGACTGTGCAGAAATCAATTCAGGAAACTGCCAGCTAACATATCTGATAATTATTACCTTACTATTTTTACTCCATTTGCTGCTTCATCTCCATGGTACATTTTTTACTAATATCTAGGYTGGAAACTATTTAGAACACTAGCTTGCTTTATGATTACTTTTCTTTACATTGCCCAGTACAACAGAGCTCTGATCTGTGATTGAGGTACAAATAAAAGAAAAATCAGAACTAGGTAWTAGTTCAATAAAATAAACCTCCTGATCTGGCATTCTCTAAAATTACCTGACTCTACTGAAATGGGTATGTGCAATTGTAGTTACTGTCCTAAGCATAAGTAGGGGTACAAAGATCTTTTCTTAAGGGGAGGAGGGGTGATAATTTTCAGGAAGTTGTAATCAGTCTCATGGCTCAATGACATCTGTAGCCAAGAATTCCCTATCCAGCACCAGAACTGGTATCTTATAGCACTGTCTTCCAYAATGTGAATGAAATAATGAATTGTRCATTGTTTGCTGACTTTTTTTTTTAATTCCTGTCCCATTCCTGTAGTATACTGAGAAACCCCTATATGGCAACCCTRACCTCCAGCTAAAAACTATCTACCCAAGTGTCAAAACCCTTCATGAGTTTGTTGACAGTGTATTCTATCCTGTTGCATAGATTGCTGAACAAATTTAACAAGATAAGTATGAAGCCCAGAGGAATACCTTTCATACCTACCTGCCTGCTAGGCTTCAAAGTGTTSAATGTCACCTTTCACATTTGCCAGTCCAGCCAGCTCTATCCTCTGATCACTGTGTACACATCTTGTGGTTATCTCCCTAGTTTAAATACAAGGATGGTGCAGAAAATCAAATAAAAAACCTTTCTAAAATTTAGGAAAACAAAATCCATTGTTTTCCTTTTTTTACAAYCAGTCATTTAATCTTGAATATCTTAATCAGCATAGTCAGTGACAATTTGCACTTGCTATAAGCTCATGTAGACTGTTTGCAATCACCTTATTTTCCATTAGATGTGTGAAATAATTCCCATGAGGACTTTCTTCACAATATTTTAAAGGAGGATTACACATTAGTTGTTTTGTTCTATTTTCTACCCCTTCTGTTTTTCACAACTAATGGAAATTGAAGGAAAGAAACAAAAAAATCTGTGTTGTAAGTCTAGAAGTTTAATGTTGAGAAGTATAGCACTYGGCATGATTTAGCCCCTAGTTAGAACAGCTCTTGGCATAAGCCCATGAACTTTACTGGAAGGTAAGTAGAAGATTAAATGTGATCAACCACTTGACCCAAATGATAAGCTATCTCAAGGGAGAGGATAGCCAAGCTATAGAAACAAACTGCTGATAACCAAGAAGTGCAAAAAACATCAGAAATTGAGAGAAGCAGGTTGTGAGTGTCAACAACAGAGACAACAAATCTGGAAGTGAATTTCCTATATATATAGAATACTGGGATAGACAAGAATTTCTTAAAAACTCTCTGTGGAAGGAAAGCCCACAATCCTGCACCAGAATCCAAGAACATCTCTGTAAGTCACAGGTCATACCAGGAACAGAAAACAGCTCAATGAACCCTGTAATCCTGCCCCATGATTATGCTGAGTGTGACTGGTACTRCAACACTGACCTGTCCAAACTCTCTCTAGGACTATGCTATCTGTCCTGAAGGACAGGAAAAATACATAAGAAAATCTTGCATTAAAGTGCTTGACTCCTTTCCCTCCTTGCGCTGTTTGCTTCACTGCACAGAAAAGTAATATTTGTAAAATTTAATTTATCTGTGATTTAATTGCTTTGGTATCCAAGTCCATTTAGCTTCCATAATGTCATTTGGTCTCAAACCATGACAAGGAGAAATAAACACCTCCCACAGATCCTGTATATGCCAAAACAGATCAAGAGAGCAGACTACAGTTACCAAGTAACAATGTGGACTGGGTGGGAAAAGAAATCTAGTTTTCTAAACATAAAATCAGGCTAAAACAAATCCATGTATCTTCCCTGTATGCTACTTCTGTATTTTTTTTTTTCGTATGTCCATTGCATTACTGGTCAAAACAAAAAATTCTTTACTGGGCTATAAGTGGTTGTAAAAAGCTTTATGAAAATTGTCTGATCCTAAAGTATCACCAAAGTTCAACAACCTTCTAGTTCTAAAATGGATGGCACYAGCAATAAAGACAAAACTGCTTTTTTCTTATTACACCAAATGYTTATTTTTGGTTTTAGCTACCCTGTATGCAAACTACATGGTAACAATACTATACAAAAAATGTATTTGGACATGTGGGAGAGAAATAAAACTGTGTGAAATGAAGTTGTTTTTTGTCCATGCTCCATAATATTGACAAAGCCCCTCTCCCTAAAAGAAAAAAAATAAAATTCACATTGTACTGGCTAACAATTTGTTTTCCAAATTGCAGTTAATATTTTTTTATATGCAAAGCAACATGATCTAATGCCACAGTTGTCATTTAGATAAAGTCTCATTTCAACACTTGATCTTTCAGTGTATGGATTATTTGAGAATAATTTAACATCTATCATAGTCAAATGAAATAGAAGGGAGTTTCCAAGACTTTGGATTTGCATCTTATTTAACCTTCCAGATCTACTGCCTGATTATCTCACTTCTCRTTGGTATATTAGAAATATGAACTGGACTTACAGATTTTGGGGGCACTAATCTCAGATGTTCTTATTTATTCATTTATTTATTTATATTACAATTTCTGAAGAAAGATAACACCTTTAGAATTATGAGGTTTTTTCCCCCACTGGAAAGTCCACAAAAATAAACTCACAGTAGATACTGGACAATCACTTTCATTTTTCTTACACCAGTCAAATTCTCTGTATAAACATGTTCTTATTTTCTACCATTTCAGTCTTTAGTTTTTCTGGTTAGTTAAAACCTAATTAAAACAAAAAGACACTGCAGCCAAGACATTTGYAAATTATGCAATAACTTTGCAGAAGTGTTATTGTCCCATCCRTGTCAATGAATTCTGGTCTTAATGCCAAGTAGAAAAAACAAAAAACCAAAAAACCAAAACCCAATCAAACAGCCCCCATACACACTGTAACTTGCATCAAAGAACCTGAAAAAAGAAGTATAAAGAAGATATTGCAAGTGTCTGTTCTGGTGGKTAGCCCACTATAGGATTGCATTTAGAAGGAGTTACATCTTTTCCCTTCAGCAGAGAAGGACCAAGGGCTATGGGATCCATTAGTTTGAACCACCCAGGGAAACCAAAGTGAGGAAACTCATTTGTGATGTACCAACTTCTTGGACAAACATGAGTCTGCTCAGCTCATGAGCCACCAAACAAAGTCCACCAAGGACAAACAAAACTCCTTCAAAATCATAACTTGATGTTTAATACCTCAGGGGGGGAAAATATTTTGAAATTTAAGATTATTGCTTTCTTGAGTCTCCTGATACTTGAATAGCATGAATAAGTGAGATACAATATCCGAAAAGGTTGTGTAAGTATTGAATTTCCTTTGCAATGCTTACCCTGACACYGTGTTTGATTTCTTTTCAAACTTTTTAAAGACTTTCTTGGTGTGAGTGATTTCAGTATTTATTTGTTTTCAAGACAGTACAGAAAGTTATAAGAGAAAGGAGTTTGAAACTGAAAATCAGTTCTGTATACACAAAAAAATKTATATGTTTAAAACCTCTTCAGCTAACACAAACTAGCAGATCTTTAAATTTTACATAGTTCCTAGAAAAGAGAAAGAGCTGGGACATTTATTATATAAGTCTGGGATTTTCTCATGAGTAAAATGTAACAGAAATGTGTTTTTTCATAGTTATTGGCATCAAATTCAGATTCTGGAAGAGAACCTATTTAATTTACTTAGTCATTTTACTCATAAGAAGTTAACACTTTAAATTAACTTCAACCATCTCCTTTATCAAGGCTTTGGCAAAGGGTTTTTAAATTTTACAGCATTTTTAATCACYTAGCTTCACATGTATTATTGCTCAATTCTTATTTTGTGTGTATGTAGAGACCCTCAAAGAAAGGAATAAGGGGCTGCATTCTTGGTTTGAAATTGTGCTGGGAAAGAAAAAAAGATTCTTGATTTAAACTTCAAACACCTTTTAAAGAACTGCCAAAACACCAGTACTTTTTAAAGGGCTTCTAATCTTTTTTTAAGCTCACAAGATTTAACTATTTAGATGCTTGGTGAGCACACCAAAACATACTCATTTTTTTCATCCTGTAGTCCTCTTGTTAACTCTCCCTTTTTCAAGGAAATTCTTTAATTTGTTCTTACCATCTTAAAAAAAAACCCAAACAACAGAAAACTGTAAAACAACTTCTATACAGTGAGAGTATAACATTCAAGGAGTTTAACAGCACCTTGAGTCAGATTTGTACAAATAGATAAATGAAATCACAGATTACCCTTCACAAATACTTTTTCTCTAGGTGACTCCGTGTATGGAATTGTCCTGCTGAGGATGCTCTGTGGATGTTGGTTGTAATATAGGCAACTAAACTTTAAATCCCGATCATGTGGGCCATTTTGGGACTTTCATAGCCTTGCCAACACATTCATACACATTTCACTGCAGAGTCTGTTTTTACACATAYGTTAGTATCATAATATTAATTCTATTTCATCTGTGGAACTTAATGGGATAAAAGACAAAAGAAGCAACAAAGTATTACAGCTAGAAAAAAAAACACTAGTGCCCTTTGCAGATGGGTTATAAAATGTTCTCAGAGGATCCTGACTCAAAGCCACCATCTGTTTTTACAGAAGCTTAATAAGAACATATTACATAGTCACTTCAGGAATAAACCGCAAGACATCTTGCGAGTTTTCAGTGTTCAAAGCAAAGTCACAGAGCACAGTTCATCTCTACTTACAATTCACCAAGGAAACCCGGAGTAGTTATTATCTGTAAACTTGCAAATCATGTAGAAGGCAACATTTCAAGGTAAATTTTTCAAATTATGTGGGAAACATATCCAGATCACTCTGGTTATAAATAATACAATCTGTTATGATAGATGATGAAGCCCAAGGTTTGATTTCATTATATAMAATACAGGAAGCACAAACACTAATTTTTAACAAGATTGTTATTCTCTCTCTGCATCAGACTACCTTAGCTCAGTTCTACTGCCTGCTATATGACATTGCTCATCAGGCAAGATTTGCTGGCATTCAAGGGTGTTGCCTACACAGAGGGAATATATTTTTTTTTTAAGTCTACAATATTCTCTTTCTATATTAATGCTCTAAAATACTCTACTACTCTACAACACTTTCAGCATAACACAAGGGTTGAATGATCATTCTCAGATGTTTATTTTTGTCTTCRTTTTCTCTACTGGGAATACTTACTTTCTCCTATATATTTTCCCTTTCTAGAAAGYAATGTAGCTTACAGGTAGTCCTAGTAGCTACAGTGTGGCTGCTCAAATTTTTTTATTCTGTTTTGATAAAAAAAATGAAAAGGAACAAGAAACTCTTAAACAAAAAAGGAAAGATGTATTTAARCCATATTAACTTATTGAAAACAATACTTTGTGGACTGACCACAGGAAACCTTAACTGGTGTCACAATTGTGTTACAATTTTGTTATTCAGTTGGAAAACAGCAACAACATGAAATTCTTCAGGTCGATAAGGGGGAAAAGTTAAATAAAAACCAGAAAGAGCTATGATATGCAAGTAGATCATAATCATAAAACTGCTTGTATTGGAAAGGASCTTAAATATCATCTAGTTCCAACTGCTGTGCTGTGGGCTGGGACACCTTTCAACAGACYATGCTGCTSAGAGCTCCATCCATCCCAGYGTTAGAACACTTACAGAGAGGGGCATCCACAGCTCCTCTGGGAGACCCAGTGCCTCACCATGTAGGAGAGTGAAACAAGTACACAACATATTGAATATCTCCTGAGCATCTCATAACTGGAGATTACTTCTTGTTATGTGTTGGTAGAAAGGAAAAGGGAAATCTCTTAGTTCTGAGAGAAAGGGGTGCAGAACAAATTAATAACGGGGATTRATTATGACACATGTGCCAGAAGAGTAGAAAAGCAGGCTAAAAGGAAAGTGAGTCTGAAAGTAACTTYGAAAATTCATGTATTACTTTGTTTTTCTGAAATTATATTCCTGCATCAGCTATCTATATCCCATAAAGATATTTGTGAAGCTTCTCTAAAATATCTCCAGTACCAAATATTTCGTAACCTAGCCAGACAACCTACACCCTGCATTATTACATTTAAAATTAAAAAATGTGTTCATTAATGTTAATTTTGTGTACATTAGGCTGTGTTTTGAGAACATTACTTTATATTCTATTCAAAATATACAATAAATATTTTTGTTCCCTGTCTCTCTGTAGTTCTCCTTAACTCAATAAAATATAATTGGCAGGTAATTGGCATCATCCAAATCATTAAGGAAAATATGAAGCAATATTAGGCAGATCATACTAGGCAATTAGCAATAGTAGGAAGATCATACTTAGTCTTAAAAATKTTAACATTTTCAAAAATATTGAAAATGTCAAGAAGTCTGAATTAACAACCAGTGCAAAGAAAGGATTCATAAATAAAGAAAAAGAAAGAAATTATCTGTGTCAAATGAGACTAGCAAGATCTGTTTTATTGGTCTGAGGCAGTATTGTAGCACTGAGGCTGACGTCAAGCTCAGAGAAAAGTAAGTGACATGGAGAACAGGGCCATAAAGAAAAGAAGATTGAAACAAGAGCTGCAGGAAAGAAAGGAAAGAAGAAATTAGTATYCAATCAGTTCTGAACAAGTTAAATTTAAACTGATAGCATGAAACAAGAAAGGATGACAGGGAGACGTTAAAGGAGAAAGAGAGTYCGAGAGCTGAAAAATCTGTGTGAGATATTACCATAAGAGTTGTAGTCAGAGATCTTCAAGAAGAATTAATCACTCTCAGAAAGCATCCAAAACAACTCAACATGCCAAARTACAGAACCTTCACATTCTTTCATTATCTGGTTACTATTTTTGAATGTATATTTTTGCTGAACAAATGGAGGAGCCTCTRGTTTAATTAACTTTATAATTTAGTATCTTTCCTTCTTAGTAAATCCACTGAAACAACAGGTAGCTGTCTTATGAAAGTAAACTTGTGACTATTCATGTAGCACTTAAGATGTGCAAAATCAAATGTTAAGTTTGTGAACTCCCACCATATGCGCTTTTTGCTTCAATGAGACTTTCGGTCTAATTACTAGAACAAATGACTATTCACCTACAAAGATCTTACTGTTCACTTACAAAGACCACTTACTGTTTGTTCTTAGATCTAGTTGCCAGGATAAAAAAGGTGATTTTAAAAAGATAACTATCTTTTTTGCCAATAAAACCATATTCTGTTGAACAGCCTTTCAAATGGATAAAATAATGAGTCTTCATTATTTTTAAGCTCCTGCTGATTTTTTTACCAAGCCTACCAATGTCTTCRAAATAGAGTAGATTTGTTCCTTATCTTGTAAAAATTCAATGTATAATTTAAAAATGCATCTGGTTTATCTCATATTTTGGCAACAAGTAAGRTACACACTTTTCCTGCTTTTGATGACCAGGAACTGCTGGTGATTGGTTACTTTTGCAGTCAGATCATGACTGGGGAGTAGAGTCTGAGAAAATACAGTAGGATTTTTTTATTCACAAAGAAGTGAAAATTAACTTCTAATTGCAAGAACAGGACCTCTCAGTAAAGATATTTTGTTTTCTTCATATCAGTTTACTGCTAGCATGATAAGTTATATAAATGTTGAGAGGGATCTATGTATGTATATATGTATGTATGTATGTATGTATGTATCATCTATCTATCTATCTATCTATCTATCTATCTATCTATCTATCTATCTATCTATCTATCTATCAATCTACCTACCTACCTACCTACCTACCTACCTATCTACCTATCTACCTATCTACCTATCATCTATCTAAATACACTTTGTCACCTAATTTTTTCTAATAGAACCTACTTGATCTACCAGAACATTTCAGTTAGGTTGTCTGAGAGTCACACTGAGGAATACAGAATTTGGGTTTACTTCATCCAATACAATAATTCAGTAAAGAGTAAGAGCATAGATAACACATATATTTGGAAGAAAATCATGTGTCCTTCAGTACAAACAATTGCTTACAGACTTTGAAAATAAATATTTTTGTCCAAAACAATCCACATATAACAGGTAGAATCACAACTCATTTTTTTCTACGGGGTAMAATACCTATCATATAATGTTGTGTCTGTGGGGAGGAACAAATTCAATATTTTCACAACAAAGTCAAAATATAAATACACTAAGGGGCAATCTTTTATTTTTCAATATGAGAAATTTTGGTCCTACCTTCATGGAACAAAGTGCAGCTTTCCTACTCCATTTTTAATTCCACTTTTCATTTCTTCATTCAGTTGGAAGGAAAAAAAAAAGAAACAAAAAAAAAACCACAAAAAACCCTATGCACCTCTTCGAAGTGATATCTGCTTTAAAAGTTAAGTCACTGTAATTTAAGTGAATGTCATTATATAGATAGTCATTCAAGCTGAAACTGTCCTTGGCAGCACTGCACAGGGCAATCTTTCCATAAGAATAAACAATTTTCAAACAATTTCTCCAATCTATTAGGCACAAACGTATTTTTTGTCAGCATGAGGCATACATGTTTTTCTTCCAATTTTTTCATTCCTTTCACAAATGTTTATAAATGTTTATCAAGGACGAATCTGAAGAATACAGAATTCTATATCTGTATGAGTGCTCTCCTCTCACTCTTCTACACTTTTTCAACATAGTAAGTTGCTACCAGTACCTTCAACAACCTGAATTCACATCTAWTTTCTCCCTGTGCCTCTAATGCCACACAGTTACAGACTTTGAATACTGRTATTTTACTGCTCACAATGACAAAATTTGCCATAAGCAGAATTAGAGAACTGTTTTTTACAAATGAAGAAACTGGGTGACAGTAATTCACTATGTTTTCCTCTGGCAGAAACATAGATGAAATGTGTTTAGCAAGCTTACCCTGCTGTAAGGTGTTTTTTATTCCATCAATATCTTGCATGAGACCAGTTGTTGATAAATGCTTTATACTGCAGCTCTTCAGCACTCAGGCCAAATATTGAGATATAAAGTTTCCACTAAGTCGAGAGTGTGGTTTTTTTCTTATTACATTTAGCTTTTAGCTTGGCCTTTTTTTTGTGTGTGTGTGTGTGTGTGTGTGTGATATGACCTGGTTCCTACTCCTATTGCTAGAAGAAACATCAGTTCCTGTCTGGATTGGGATTCTTTCCTGTAAAGAGCAACCAGGGTGTATAGGGCTGCTGTCCATCTTAGTGCTCACCCTAGAAAAGGGAAAACACAGGAAACAGATTGAACCTCTAGTTTCTCTGGATGTGTTTTACATATACATAAACAGAAAAGACAATCAGCTGCTTACAAAATCCACCAAAATGAAAAAACTGTGGATTAATTTAAGTGAAACTGAMAAAGGAGGAGAGATTAAATCAAAAAGCTTTCTAAGAATAGATAAATATAGGCAGATAAAACAATAAAGGGATAAAAAAACAACAACAAAAAAAAAAAAACCCGCTTTCTTCTAAGTCTTTTTGATCAGCCAGAGGTAAAAGGCAATTATTTTAAATAATGTGTTATTTATTCAGAACTGAGGAACAAACATAATTAAAGAATATTTGTTTAAAAATTAGCAGATTTAGAGACTTTTCTTCAGATTACTTTTATGCGACTCAAGTTAACTCCTTATCCAACTTAAACTTTAGTGCATGAATCCTTTCCATGTGGTTAAAGAGCCAAATTAAAATTACTGTTTGCTTTCTTTAGCCTTTGCTCTCCACACTATGTAATCTCCAATATATTTCCAGTCTGTGAACAGCTGTTTTGGAAAATAAAAATTGCTTTTTACACATGGCAAAATCYGTGACACTACATTGAGTAAAAAAGGTCTAAGTCTTGCCCTTTCATGCATCTGTCAGAATAGCAAATTTTAAGAAGTATTCATAAAATCATATATATTTTATTGTGCATTTGCACATGCACACATACACGAGAGCGCATTGGAATAGGGAAGAATATGAACTGAACAGAATACTGCAAACCTAAGCACTGGTATTTATAAAATATCATTATGAAAGTTGTCTGTGTAGTTTCCATTTAGTCTCCTTGTGCAAACATGTTATAATTTGTCTTTATTTGTGTCATCTGTATTTTTATATTTATTCACAGGCAGCAGAAGGGAAATACGCAACACTTAGGTACTGAACAACAACTCAATATATTTGCTGTCTTTTTTGTTTCTGTCTTTTGACCTGCCTTAACCATAGCTGACCATTTTAGTGATTAGAAACTATTAAATTAGTTCTGAATACAAAATAAAAAGGAGAAAAGAATTAAAACATAATATAAATTCCTAATTGTATTAATCCTGGGAAGCTGAAATTTTATAACAAAGAACTGAGATATAGAGACATTAAGATAAATTTTTCTGCTTATTATTAATGTCCAGTCTAAGATGTCACTATTTTTATGAGTCTTTAGCATTTTGTATTCATAAATAATAGAAACTTTAATTAATGCCTATTGCATAAGGGAATGTTCATCTTTTCAGAAAAGCTGATCTCAAATCTGACACTCATAAAATGAACAAACATGTTAAAACCATGTCATAAATAATGATAATGCCTCAGCATCAAGCTACTCTGTAGAAGAAGAACACAGTGACCTTAAATGTTTAACCTTGATTTACATCAGATTGAATCCTAATCTAAGTAAGGTAAAGAGTCTGTGAAAAATTATTCAATGACCATATACRAAAACTTAGACACAATAATTCTGTGTTCATATATCTGTGTCTTCTTAAGTTTTTTAGGAACACAAGGTTTAAATAAAAAATAGAATTTGAATTTCATGGAATTAGACAGAAACTCAGATTCTTTTTAAGCAATTGTTCTTCTGCAAATTTATCTAACTGCTTTAACTTTTGTGTAAGCTTCTTTCAGAAGGAACTTCTGAAAGATATATATACTTCACAGTTCTAGCAATGCTGAAAGAACAACTTCTCTTAGGCTGTTTTGAAACAGTTTATTTGTTCTCCTACTTCATGAACAGTAGTTTTCATATATTTCAAAATAAGTGATTAGTTCATAGTTCACTTTTTTGATGTCACATAAATTTTTATGAACCCTTACCACTTCCCTCTTACRTTTTCTAGATTTAGGTATCTCCATATGTCAGTTGCTGTTTATATGAAATATTTGTTTCCATAGTCTTGTGTGTTCTTGATATTTTTCCAAGAATCTTCTAAAGCCTTTTCAAATGTTCCTTGAGATATGCGAACAAAGAATGTACAATTGTTTAATATATAGCCATGGTAGGAATTTTTAAAATTATATTATGTTTTCTTCAGTGTCCGATATCATAATTGAGTATTGTGAGTTGTTTATCTCKTCAATCACTTTCATCTTTGCTGCTTTGAGTACCTTTGTATCTATAGAAAATTTTCTGTCTTGTCATGARGAAAGCACTGAGGGGAAATTTAAAAACTTTAAAACAACTTTTCTTGACAAGCTACTGCCATCTCAGTGTTAAAGCGTTGTCTCTCTTCACAATGTTTCCTGTTTCTCTTCTTCTAACACCCTGTGTTCAAGGAATTAGAAAGGTATAGARTCAGCATAAATAGCATAAGGAATARTGTTAATTCCCTGAAAATACTGCATTTGTGCTTGTTTTTAAATATCATGAGTTTTTCTACTAATTCCTATAGATATGTGCAAATGCTTGTGAGTATTGATCTCATGGGGGCCTCTGTATATGTACAATATCTAATCCCATACYTTGTTTATTTGTTTGTTTTACTGTAATATCAATCCAATACTAACTATTACATATATTTTAWGAATAACAAGAAAGAGAAGAATAAGCCTGGGACTAGTTTTTGAAAGGTTTGTTTCCTTCTGTGTCTGATGGCCAAGGCTCTCAGTTTTTCAAGCATGACTAAACTGCAGTTCTCTGAAGTATACTTACTTATGTTAACCACAATTTTAAAAAATGCCTTTGTATTCTTTTCTCATGATAAGATTTTTAAGCTAAAACACCATAAGACTACTAAATTCCATCTGCGAGAAAGAATTTCCCTGATGTGCCACTGAAAATGCTAGACCACTATTTGCTGAAAGAACTTAGACGTATTTATGTATTATGGAAGAATAAAATTCAGGGGATCAGTAATGAAAAGAAAGCATTTCTGATGTACTTCGCAAAAACCAGACAAGAGTAGAAAATGCTCCCCATATCCCCCAAAGAGTAGAAGAGGTTAACTCTTTTGGATCCATTTTACTCTAATGCTAAAGTTTTATTCCTTGTATTTTCCAATGTTCATAACTTTCTTGATGAACTGAAGTTAAATTTTTTTTCTTTTCTTTTTTTTTTTTTTAATGGTCAAACATAGTTGAAGATTTTAATGTACTCTGAAAATCATAAACAAAAAGTTTTCTAAACCTTAAGAACAGATTGAAGAGCCTCTCGATTTTTAACACAATTCACAGTGTTGCACGGTTGAAAGTGACAGATTTGTAAGGAAGTTTCCAAGTAATTTTAATTACTCAGGACCTGATCCTTCTTGTAAGGTGAATGGGGAATTAATACAGACATGTCCACTGTATTAAAATTTGGAAACCCTAGAGAAAAATTCATCAACTTCTTTTTTATTTCTTGAGGGATGGAAGATGAGTAAAATTTACCATATGTGGATGATCCTGACCTAGTCAAGAGAAAGATTTCAGTGAAAGTCCCAATCAGGAAAGGAGAAATGATCTTTCCAGTTTTTCTGTTGAACAAGAACAGAAGCTTCTGGCTCCTCTGATTATGTGTGATTCAGCTGGGGCTACATTCCATATTTCTTTCTTGAATTGCTCCTACTGATTACGAAGGCAGTCTGCTAGGTCCCCTTCTTCTTTGCAGGGAGAAAGTAGAGACCGATKATGATGAAAAAATATTGTAAATGACAGGTAGTAAGAAAAGTCACTCATTTTAAACTTGGTGAAAAAAAAAAAAAAAAGTATATGAATCTGAGAAAAGTATTAAGAGTAGGCCTGAACCTCAGACATTCAGATAGCTATATATAAGCTATAAGCTATATATAAGGTACATTTATATACTTACCATTATTAGAATATATGTAACAGCTGAGTGTCTAAACTCACCCAGTCAAAATATGTCCATTCAGCAGAGTTAATGATTTCCAGACATATTGATCATATCCTAGAACAGACATCTACATTTGGTGAGCTCAAGTGCTCTCTAGAATGAATGTATCAACAAGAAGAAAGCTTCAGTCACCTGAATATTAGACATTTAGTGTGGTTTTAAATGTCACCTCATTAGAAAATGCTGATGCAGGCATGAGGCAAATGTTGCTCTGTAGTGTTGTGTCAAGCCTTGGCAGCTACTTGCTGTCAATATTTCACACATCAAGAAAGATCTAAAATTACAATTTGTTTATAATTGTGGCTTAGGTGTTTGAATCTCAAGCCGAATCCTATTTCTAGGTTTTAATTCAGCTGTGCATGGGTAATTGTCTAGTGTCATTTGAGTTGTTCTTGTAACAATGCCACCTAAATTTCCTGTCACACACTTCTATAATATGTTTCAGATAGAGAAGGCTGAACATCCTAAACATCCTTGAACATCCCAGAGTATTGCAAATGAAGATGTAACTTAAAGCAAGACACCAGTCTGAGTGAAAAAATCTAATTCCTCTGCCTGTGTGAGCCAGTCAAGAGTTAGGACTTTCAAAGGGAAAGAATAGATTTCTTTCATTAGGAAACAGCAGTGAAAGTAATTCTTTTGTTTTGGTCTTTTGATTTTCTACAGCCATATTTATTAAGGATAGAACTTAAACTCTTTGTTACCTGTCATATTATAATGTAGCTATTTGTTGTGACAAGCTAAAGAAAAACAATTTGGACTACAGACCAAGGTGCTCTAAGACATTTTAAATGCATCAGAAGTTAATATAACTCTTTGAAGAAAAAGGTTTACCAATTATTTGTCATACCATTAGGCTTCCACAATGTATCTAAGTAAAGGGTTTTTTTAAATTGTCTATCTTATTTCTTCATAATCAAGGAAATAATTGAAACATCAACATACAAATCTAAAGCAAATATTAACCTACAACTTTTATTTTTTTAATGCCTCTGCTCAGCTAAAAGCTTTCCTTTCCTCACCTTTCCAACACATTGTAAATTTGAGGTATTTGCTTTTAGAAGTCAAATGAGTACATACTGAATTCAAGCCCTGGAGATGTGTACTTTTCATTTTAACAAAATCATTTTTCTTCAGGCTTTCTAGGATCTGTGAATTAATTCAGAACCAGAAGGGGAATTCTTTTTACATTTCTACATTTCTGCCCAAGTCAAGGCTTTACTCTAAAGTAATTTAACATTTTTGAACACAAATAATAGAGGTTATATCTTGAATACACATTTTTATCATTGATAAAACAATTCTTGGTTGACAGAGTGTTATCCAGTAGAGAATGTGCTATTTTGCAAGAATTCTTAAGTATTATTTGAAATACTTTGGACAACATGAAAGTAAAGACATAGTTTTTGGGTATTTTTAATTAGTAAATGTTATGTTTTTGTGAGGCTTATCAAGGTTTTTCTGGAACAGGTGTATGTCTATACTTGAAAAGTTATAATATTCAGTGTTGAACACTTGTATTATAGAAAATAACCCTCATTTTCTCAAAAAAAAAAAAAATTAAAAGGTGTTTTCTCATCCAGTGAGCCCAAAAGTCTTAGAGCAAGAAGTGTTTCTTTTCTTGTTTCTTACAGTGACATAAAATATGCGACACAGAATCGAAAACAGAAAATTAGTCCAGACTATTAGTTAACATACATATCAGGTATTAATATATTGCTCCTGCAATGTTTCAGTTATCTGAACACTGTTTTCTCATTCTTGAGTGAAACACTGAATGCTTAAAGGCTGCTATTAGTTAAAAAAAAAAAAACAAACATATATATGTTCCATGCATCTGCCTTAAAGAGGAGAAGGGAGAAACTATAAGGCTCAGTTCATTTTAGTAATTCTTTTGTTAACATCATTTTCTTTCCACTTTGTATCTTGAGTACATCCAAAAATTTAATTTAAAGTTTCATAAACAGCTTGGGTACTGCGAGTGCTGCCTGCAAACTGAAAGAAACGTATTACATAGCATAATTAACTTAAAACAAATGAAACACAATTGGATTTGCCTTATTGAGTTTACATAAAGTAGTTAAATTTACCTAAATCTTTGTAATTACAATATGGCACATTTTGAAGTACAGAAATTAAATCTGCTTCACAGATGCCATTTATTTTAGATTTTGAATATTTATCATTTAATCTGTTCTTTTGAACTACTTTTTTTTTTAACAAAGTTGATTACACACAGTTGAAGTCAATTAATGAAAAATAGCCATTTCAAACAGATTCAAATAGAGAAATCCTTCTGTAAATTGACCATTTGATACTGAAATTAAATAAAGTAATCAAATAGCCTGACTCAGCCAGGTAGTAGGATGATTGTATTCAAAAGACTAAGCAGATGTTCATAAAAACTAACACTGATTATCAGCTTCCTAATTAAAATGTATTTGTTCCCTGCATTGATGGATACATCTCAGACAGGATCATCTCAGTCCAGTAATCTGAATTTGATATTTCTATTCCTTAGCTGTTGATTATAACCTTGTAAATGTACAAAAGGGATACTCATTAAATATTGAGCAAACAAAAGACCCAAGAATTCTTATTATTGCATAAGTTGTATATTTTGAAGCTTGCCATGTATGCCTGAGCAGTTATGCTAAACTGAATCTATGCAAAATTCAACCCTCATTCATCCCCCATGTTAAGCATTGTATCTCAACATTTATTCACGTAACCTGAAATGTTTTATGTTCTGCTCTATATCCTGCTTCTTTCTTTAATTTTTTCCTTTTTTATGTATATTTCGCTTTGTGGCTTTTCCTGAAATTAAAAGTCCAATTTTCAGAGTCTTCTAAAAGCAGGTCTTTCTATCCTCTGATTCTAGAATCCTATTCCATACTGAGCTTTACTTGCCAATGCAAAAAATAAAATAAAATAAAATTCACCCTTTTCAATTTAAGAACATGGATTGTTTGGGAGGCTGTAGCTGGAACTGACAGTAATTTTGAGAGCTAAAATGTTTCCTGAACCTGCAACATCACCTGAAAATTAACAGTAAGTAAATTACTCACACTGAACTCAGCAAGACGATGCACAACCTTTCTAGGTGAAAAGGTTCACATGGGTAAATCATGTAATGAATCACTTGGGTTTGTAGGTATTACTTATGCTTGGATTACATTCTTCTGATTGCCTATGTTTGAGATCTAATCTTTATTATATTGCTTTTAGGCATTTAGTACTTATTCACCTGCAAATACTGAAAAAAAACTGATTTAACATAAATGAACACTTGTTCTTATGTTGCAGTTAAAATATTTTTGGATTAGCATTGGATCAGCCACTATTTTGCCAGCAGCTTGTCAATTATCCTATTAGAAGTCCAGCTACGGGATCTCAAAACTTATTACTAATCAGCACTTTCCCACAAAATTTAGTAGGAGAATATTTCATTGGCTGGAACACTTTGAATTACTTGAGTTTATGAAATATATATTTATTGTTGGCTGTTGACATGCAAGCAAAGCTTTTGGAAATTGAAAATAGAGTAGCATGGACAACTGTGAGAAAACAACTGGTTTACTGAAATGCCTAACACAAAGGCAGAAATATAGCTGATGAAGATAAGATTTAAGGAGTGGTGTTAAGTGTTGGATCTCTAATTCACACAGGGAGAATTTTGTATTTGCGTTGTACTCAAAATCTAAAATCTGGCTTTCCTGAGCAAAAATATTATATAAAATGAKTTTAATTTGTAAATTTATGTTTTCTTAGAAATGCATAATTCTTATATTTCATTGTTGTTTGCAAAAGCACCAAGATTTAAAATCTTGTCTTGTGGAAAGAGAGTACTACTGTGCAGTTAAAAGAAAACAGAAAAAAAAGTTTTTTCACCAGAAAACCAGAACTGGCAGAGATCCTCTAAGGCTTTATAACAGGTCAGTCTGAAAATTGAACCGAGATCATACTGTGGCACCTCAAAGGCATTCTTGAATGTTATTCAAGGAGATTTGTATATCAGCAAGAATTCTGGTGGCTTTACCTTGACCTTATTCTCCTCCTCTTTCTCATTTAAAGTAAGACTCCAGCATAAAATGTCCCATTGAGATAGAATCTCATTAGTCATTGCCAGGTATGTAGAAAAAATAGAGAGAGACAGTATCCTCTCTTTGTGTATCAAAAGAGGAAAATTGCGAGGCCTTTGTAGTCAGAGAGTATCAGCACTATTACTGTAATGYAGTTGTCACAGAGCTTGGTGCACTGTCATGGAGACACCATCACAGACAGGGTCAGGATGGAAATTGGAGACCAAAATTCTGCTTTCACCTCTGTTCTATTGTCAGCCAGGCTTGTTTGTACAAGGAGAACATCTGCCCAAAGCCTGTGTTGCTGAAGCCCACACTGAGAACACAACACTAACTACGTTTCTTTGGATTGAAACTTGATTATAATGAAGCAAAGGTAGTTGCATGAACTAAAACCAATCAAAAATTAGCTAATAAACTTGCCTGGCATAGTGTCTATGCTCAATTATGTTACACAATGATTTCATGATAGTAAAAAACATGAAAAACCTAACCATTCAAAGTTTTGAACTAGTCGCATATTAAACAAAATACTTTAACACATTTGCTTTTTAATTTTCCCAAAGGGGAATGAGCTCTCATTTACTTTATTTATTTATTTTCCTATAATGTGTCGCATATCATGGAAAGTAGTTTATGTGTTATTAAAAAAAATAAAGCAAAATCAACCACCACAGGGTGGTGGTTCACATAAACATGTGAATTAAATAGAATGCTCAGATCCTTTTTCATTTTTCTGATTATCATCAGCTCACTTGATGTATCATCCATGAGCAAAAAGCTTTGTGTCATCCTATCCCTTCAAAAGCTTAACTATCCAGATTGGCTGTAAACTTGATGTGTCTTGCAAATAATCTTTGTAAATTATTTATATTTAAAATCTTTGAGTACTGATTCAAGGACTAGAGACAGAAGCTAGAAATTTAAACTGTATCCATCAAAAAGTGTTAGAAGGTTAACTGCACATTTAAGAGCAAACCCTTTCTACTACAAATGTATTCAGAGCTATGGGTCCATATCTCTTATTCCATTTAATTATGAATTCACAAAGGTTGTAAGTTGGCTAGTGTGTCATAGTTCTGCTGCTTTAGAAATGATTCTCAAATTAGTTTCCTTTTTTTTCTTTTTTTTAAAGAATTTGACTTTCAAAGATACATTATGACCTATTATGACAGGGAATGCAGACTAAAAAGGCATTTTGCAGGACTGGGGACTATTATTGTAACCAATTTTAAAATTATATCTGGAATTATTTTCACATAAGAATGTTCATTATATCTTAAAATGTTCAGTACCGATAATACAGGCAGACTTAATGATTTGTATCCCTTCAGGTTTAGTCTTAGAATAACATGAATTTCAAATAATCTTTGACAAAGAAATATGCTGTTAAACAATCTAACTATCATCAGAGTGAAAAGAGAAGTAAACATGTGGACATGCTGATACTGATTTCCCACAGCCTGATTCTTTATGGATGAACTACTTTTATTCCAGTCTGATTACTCTGTCATTCACTGGAGCCTATCTTGTCTGCTGCCATCAAGCTTGGTCTTTGACATTAACAATAAGATTAGCACCAGCTCTGACTGTCACACCAGTCAGAGCCTAGAAAGATACCGGACAGCTTGCTTTGGTACAATTAAAGTTAAAAACAGACCTTTAAATCTGTTCCTCTAGGCAATGATTCTCAGCCTAGGCCTGGGGCAGAATACTGAGTTCTATTTGCAAAGGGGAACATCGGAGCTGTTTTGAAAGCTCACAGCTTAAATCTCTGAGATATGTATATAAATTGCATGATTGATCTTATTATGTGACTTCTGTGATTTACATGTATAAAATGCATATTTTCTTTCAACCTAATTGTTGTCTTTCAATTTACCAGTGTGTAGTTCTCCCTTCTTATGATTCAGATAAACAAAAATTATGCAGAGTACTTTTGGAATTGCAAATTTTCATTTACCGTAGCAAGACTATCAGTAAATGCCTTCAGCTTCTTCCAAAATTTACACAGATATCTCTTTCAGGAGAGCAAAGCAAAGAATATGCAAATTCAGTAAAGGTAGAGAGCAGTAACAAGTGCATCCTTAGATGTCTTGAGAAAATGATGTGGTGCTGAAAATAAAATAGGTAAGACAACTGACTTTCAAACAAAGAGTACAAGTGGAAAACAAACTGTTCATCTGTACTGAATATCATGGTCTGATAATTTGTTTAATTAAAACTCTTATTTCAGTTATAGCAAAACCTGATTTTCAAAATATTATGCATAGAAATTTGGCATATGTAGTATTTAGTCTTTATCCAGTAAGAAAGAGACATATTGAATGTTGCTTTTTAATGTTTCTAACTTTGTTGTTGTTGTTACTTAGACTAGAAACAACTAAATTAATTATTTGTGGCTGTGGATGCAGTTAAATAGATTTGAAATTCAAAACCTTTTATGGCAAAATTCTTCTTTTGTCTTTTTGTAGATCTCTCAGATCTATGCAACTATGAAAAACAAACACTACAATATAAATGTTTAATACTGACAAATGAATGATCATGGAAGCACAAAAATATCAGCAGATTATAGACAGATAACAGACAGATTATAAACACACATCTTCAGGATTCTTAGGCCAGCAAGGGGAGGGCAGAGAAAGCTCACTACCCCGGGCTTCAGGAGGGCAGACTTCAGCCTCCTCAGGGGTAAAGCTCTGAAGGAAAGAGGGACCCAAGAAAACTTAATATTCAAAGATCACCTTCTCCAAGCTTAGGAGTGATGCATCCCCACAAAATGTAAATAATGCAAAATAGCCAAGAGGTCTGCATGGAGAAAAAAGGTGCAACTGGACAAATTCAAGCACAAAAAGGAAGCCTACAGAGGATGGAAGCAAGGACTGGTAGCCTGGGAGGAATGCAAAGTAATTTTCTAAGGATCCAAAAGTCAGGTTAGGAAGGCCATAGATCCAAATGAAATAAATCTTGCTAAATTATCTGCTGGTGATAAAAGAAAGACTAGGGGAAATGTGGACTGTCTCCAGAAAGAAATGTATACAGGGAAACCTGTATACTTGGGACACGGAGGAGGCTGAGATAGATATTCAAGAACTGTCCTCAGTCTTCTCCAACAAGTGCTCTAGCCACAAAACCCAAGGTGCAGATGGCAAAAGCAAAGCCTGGGAAAATGAAAAACCTAGAAGAACATCAGATTTGAGACTGTTTAAGGAACCTGAAAGTGCACAGGTTCATGGGATCTGTTGATATGCATCCATATCCTGGGCAGTGCCATAAGCCATGTGCAGCAGGTAAAGGGAGATCATTCTACCCCTTTACCCTCGTGAGACCCTTACCTGGAGTATTGCATCCAGCTCTGGAGGCCTCAGCACCAGAAAGACATGGACATAGTGAAGCAAGTGCAGAGGAGGCCACAAAGATGATCAGAGGGCTGGAGCACCTCTCCTATGAAGACAGGCTGAGGGAGTTGGGGTTGTTCAGCCTGAAGAAAAAAAGACTCAGGGGCATCTTGTAGCAGTCTTCCAGTTCTTAAAGGGGATCTCCTTTCTCAAAGTGGAGTTTCTAATGATGCCTGTGTGCCTTGTTTCAAGTTCCGGTGGCTAATAATCAATTATTTTTCAAACGGCACTTAAAAATGTAATATTATCTGACAGCTTGCTTTCTAAAGTGATGTACCTCACTGATCCAAGTGGACTCTCTTGGCACAAAAAACTGATTTTTAAAAATATTTCACTTTACCAAGTTCCCTTTCATTTTGTTTTAAAAATGTCCAAAACTTACACATTTCTACCTCTTCTTATCTCTTCATCTTCAAATGAAAATTTTCAAAGCTGAAAATTTATAATTTCTATAACCTAAAGATTAAAGAAAACTTTTTGATTCCTTAGAAAAGATATGTCTTGTGCAGAAGAATAGAAATATATCATCAATCTTCTAATTTTAAATATTGAGGGACTGAGGTTAGATTGAATAAAGAAAATAAAATTTTAGTCCCATTTTTAAAAAGTTAAAAAGTTAAGAAAATTTAAAACCCATCCTTAATCTTCAAACAAATTGCCACCAGTGTATTTTCTTAATTTTTCTTTTCTTATTTCACTTCATTGGTACCTTTTTTTCCCATTCAAACCAAAGTATTGTTATTTATTGAGATAACCAACATACTAATTTGATGCTTTTATATTTTGCTGCTTCATCTGTATCTACTTTTGTTGTTTCTAGAATAAAAATAAAGGTAATATGTTTTGTTTTTCAAAATAGAATAAAATAAACAAGAGCAGACAGCAATGCAGGAGATGTTACACAAAATGAGGTGTCTTCCTAGCACTTTCAAGTAAAAGTTTAGAGATTTCCAGAAATACCTTTCCTCAACAGGCTAAAATGCTTTCTTCATTAATAAGAAAAATGTTACCATTTGGCTACAAAATGAACCCTTGAGCTTGACTCAGTGTGATGTGCTAAGAATTTGGAATAATTATATTTCACTGAGAGATTTTTCTGAAAGCTATATACTTTCAAATCCCACAAGTGGTACCTCATTTATAATCTGATATCCTCTAATTATAGTATAACTTGTCTTAAAAAACTTAACCTTCCTGAGGCAGAGAAACTAGGTTTCAAAGAAAAAGAAAAGGAATTTAGTCTTTCAGAATAAAAAAAAAAATCAATATTGCAGGTTTTTCAAAATAAACAAAATAATTAAAAATAGTATTTTGCAAAAATGAGATTGATGGAGGCTTTTTAAGTGAAGAAATTTAGATCCATTTGTCTTGTTCCCTGCTTATCTAACAGTTTCTCATCATATCAGTGTGGTAAACACATGTGATGCCCCCATCATGCAATCATGCCTAGTGATCAAATCATGATGATTTGTTGTGGATCATTAGCTACTATGGCTGAATCCTGCTGTACCACTCTACTGTGACAGAGTGTGCTATATGCAGTATGTAAATTCACAGAGGAGATCACAATCCAGGCTCTATGTCACAGGGTTAAACTGACTAAAAATTTACTTGATTTTGCTCTAAGGGTAGATCATTTGTACAATATTTGAAAAGTTGAGTATGTTTCCCAGACAGCTTTGGGAAAGATATTTCTACACTTTTCCATCAGAGATGTTCTCATAAAAAAGAATGTAATTATGATACTTTATTTCTTCCTCTTCATTCCTGAGAACTTGCTATTGCTGGCTGTGCTGTGAGGTGACTAGAACTGTTAAACCTCCACATTCCCCACCCAAGGCCTTTCKGCTCTGGAAGGCCCAGAGACATTTRCTTTAGCAGTGAATATGGTAATATTTTGAACTGAAGGTGGCATTTTGAGCAGAAGGTGGCATTAGATAAGATC
>CADDXX010000281.1:414283-437447 GCA_902810485.1 Alauda arvensis
TGCAGAAAGGAATAGATTGAGACAAAAATAGTTCTTGTTGAGATCTATTTTTCAATCTCTACCATAACTGTGCTGAGGGCAGAAAAGCCCACCTTTTTATGACCTTGAAGCTATGAAGATCCCAGCTGCAATGGAACATCATAMAGAAGCACTGAAATCATAGTGATTTTATGTGAGGGAAATTTGGTCTTTGTGTACACTAAGGTCCTAAATATACTGTCTGCACTCAGGGGATTCAGCAATGGAAATTGAGTTTTCCTCTTTACTTTCTAATGGGGACCCTTCTTGTCCTTGTTTCTCCAGGTTMTTTCTATAAAGAATATTTACTATTTAGTTCAAAGTAACTAAATAGAACTATGAGACTACTCAGCAGGATATTTGTCAAAAAAATCTCCAGTTTCTTTTCTGACAGAATTRTATATTCAGCAGATGGAAGAAATTMATCAGATGTTTKTATATACACAYATGATTTTTTTTGAAGGACATAATAATTTTTAATCTGCTTCATGCAGTATTCTWTGAAAGTCAGTAATTCTGGAATACTTTGAATTAGCAAAGGAAATGGCTGGCACTTCCAATCTGAGAATGTCTTGAAAAGCCAGGTCCTACTTTTTTYTGTGAAGACTTGCATCCCTCTCAATGTGTATCATAATACACCTAGTTGCTTTGTGAAGAAGGAATGGCAAATTTTGAGGCATAGATTGAGCAAACAATTAMTGAATAAGTGCAATTGATTAACTTTACAGAAGTTCATCAAACATTTGTCAATGCAGCACCTGAAAATCATATTTGACAGTTGCCTAAATTAAGCACTACCTAATATCTCAYATAGCCTACACAGTAGTGGATGGGACAATGTAAAGGAAAAGCTTCAGTTGAATTGAATGGATATGTGCATTCTTTTATTAGCTAAAAAGAAGGGAAGACTAAAGGGGCAAGGAAAAATGTCAAATTGTAAATGATCACACCTTTAGAAGAAATAGCTTCTGAATAATCTCTCAAGTTTAGCATTCCAAACATTATATGGTGCTAGCAAATTGTGTGCATCAGTAGAATTATTAAATATATCTACAACACATGAATGCATACAAATCAGAAATAATTCACTCCAGCGGAATTTATATACTGTGAACATTACTGTAATTACTTTGAAATTGACCATTTGTAGTCTATATTTTTTTCTTCTTAAAAATGCAATATATGTGGCAATCTACACTTCTAATGTACCATAAATAATAGCATACTTCAGTTAACGAAGTATCACAGCCATCCAATGTTAAATGTCTAATCAAAATTTTCTCATTTATTTTCAAGTGCTGTGCATTATATTTTGTAAAATTAAAACTTTTATGAAGGATTGTATTCAATAATTACTTAAATGAACAGGATTCAAGATACTGAATAGTTGAAGAAGAAATCAAAGAGAGAAACAAAATTTTATGTAAGATACTTGGAATTTTTTCTTAAATTAATAAAAAATAATGCTATATCTGGGAAATATAATTAATCCAATGGCARAATTAGATCCTAAGAGACAAGTTTTCAAGCAGCTTTCAGGATGTGATTGCATGAAATTGTAAATGCATCTGAATAAATAAACAAATTCAAATTTGAGGAGGCACAACTGGTATTGTGTTCATGGATGCAAAAGATAGAATGACATTTACATGTCCTTTATTGAATCTGAGAACTACTAGATTGAATATCCACATTTGCCTACAGTTTCATCCTTTCAAAGGCAGATGTTTAGCAAGAGTAGGATTTACATAGCAGTAATGATGAAGACTTTATATATATGTTTATACGGAAAGATTTTCTAGTGTTGACTACTCTTTATTTTACCTCAAATGTTTACTTGCACCAGCCTTTCCAATAGAGAAGAATTATGGTAGTATAATTGCACTTTACAAAGGAGCAAGCTCTGTTATGCAGAACTACATCAAGCTAAGTTTCTCCACTCTTTATTTTGAAAGACTCCTTAAAGAATTCTAGGAGGCATAAGTCACCTTTCAAAAGTCATTACTAGTTTCTCCCTAATGTATTAGGTTTGTCTAGGTGGTTTATGACTCCTGCATTAATGGATTTTTTTGTTTTGTTTTGTGTGAGGGCGTATTTTCTTAACAMCAGAATAAAGCATGTCAGGCAGTAATTTCTTGGATCATCTTTAGCACCTCTTTAAAAAGAAGTACAATGTTGTCAGCCTCCTCTCTCTCTGCTTTAATAGCTATTTAATGATGAAAGGTCTAATCCTGATTCTTTTGTCACTAGCTGAGGACTCATTACATTTAGTGAGAGCAGAATACAATTTTAATTGCATAATTTTCCTACCAGCACTGGTCATCTTTCCTTTGATTTCACTGGGATTCTTGGACAAATGCCAYAGGTGATTGATGGCTTATTATAACTTAATTTCTCACACTGGAACCTTTCATTTGCTTACCCTTTTCCACTTAGCTGCAGATAAAGTCCATATTTTCCACTGCACATGAGATAAATTATGTGGGCTCAACCTCTACAAGCTTTAGTTAGCAAATGACTGATACTTATTGCTTGAAAAGGAAGCAAAATTTGCCCCAAATCAGGAATTGACAGAGTTCAGCAAATTCAGTTCTTGAAGAATATTARGAAATTTCAAACCTTGGAAATTTYTTCTGGTGTATTAYAGAATATTTTTAAAGCTAAAATTAATCTTCTCATCATATGACATATCTCACTGAGTAAAATATGAGTTTCTAGGTGTYATGATCCAATTATAAGATATCTCTGCCCAAATTAAGGTGCAAGCAAGACCATATGCCAAAGTCAGTACTATGGATTCTRTTTAACAGTAAATGTCACATGGAGAGATAAAAAGATATGGGAAGAGAGAGGARGAAAGGAAGAGAAAGAAAATGAGAGAGAGATTATGCAAAAGATGTCACYATCATGTGGATTTTTGTGACATCCCTCTGGTCCTTCTTCACCCCAGTCACAGTGTTGGAGTCCCAGAGTTGTTCTTCTGGAGATGTTGCTTCTATACAGTCCAAATCCTGCATCTATAGGATATAGATGTTATTCCCATAAYTTGATGTGGCATGTTACAAGCACTTGCTTCCTTTCCCTCAGTTTGCCATGGTGGTAATTTTTTTGTTTGGATCTGCTTCAGGCCTGGAATTGTCATCTTCCTGTTGTCRCTATCTGCATTAACCTCAAGTTCTGTTGTGGTGGATTATTTTATTGAAATTTCCTTATTTGTGTGTTTTAGCTTATTGCTGTTTTGAGACATGCAACTGCATTCTTTACATCCTCATACCAAGTACTGGTTACCCTAATACTGCTAAATAAACAAACTTCAGACAATAATCAGTAGTTTCAAAATCTAACTGAAAAAAACTGTTCTGTGTTCCTATTGCATAGCACTTGATTTTAATCTCYTTTAGGCTTTGTGTCACTCCTTTTTTATTGTTAAGTTATAGTTGCCATTCTGTACTTATGTGGGTGCTTTGCAATTTTTTGTTTTATTTTTCRTCTTTATAAGTAATCTGAAGGTTATGCTGTAGCCCACATTATTGCTGCATCATTGCCACAATAATCTGTGAATTTATGTTACTTTTGTGAAATAGGAAAGTCTAAGGAACTTGACCCAGTGGCCTGTTAGATGTGAAGTGTCACCTGAATGAATCCAGGCTTTATTTTGAAATAAATGAGATGGTTGATCCCAAAATAAAACTTCTAATTGAACCAGAATTCATTCAATGTTGTCAATCAAAAAAATGTATCTTGGAGCGATGTGAAAACATGCTTCTTGACAGTGTTGACACAGCTTATTTTGAGGAGTCGGATAATGTTTACATCAGCAGATTTGAAAGTTTGGTTTGATTGAAAGTTGACTGCTAGATACAGTCCTGTGAAATTAGAAGTACAGAAGTTTTGTTTTTAAGGAAACCTGCCAAGTACTATATACCCCATCCTTGGAAGTGTTCAAGGCAGTGGAAAGTGTTCCTGCCCACGGCAGGGGGTGAAAAATAGATGATTTTAAGGTCCTTTCAAATCTAAACRATTCTATCATTCTAAGATTTGAGAGGATCGGTTGCTGAAAGCAAATCCAGGTAGCAACAGTCAGAGTTATGTCACTGGCAGGGAACAAAGATGATGTTGTGCTTGGCACTGGATCATGAAGTCATGCTGAAAGCCCTGTAAATATAGCCTSTTGGGGTTTGTTATTTTCCATTTGTACTGGTTTGTTCCAAGCTAACCTCTTTTGCTGTTTGCACTTGGTTCTGCCTGGTCTGCCTCCCTGATGCACCCCTCCCTGAGTCCTGTCCATCTCCCCTGTGCCMTCCCCTGGCACCTGTCTGTCTTCCCAAACCTCTCCCCTTGTTCTAGAAAGTTCTTCYAGTTCTTCTTGGTGATTTGATGTTTAATGTTTGTCCCTCCCTCARGTTCTCCCCATTGCTCCCAGTTGATGCCTATCCAGATTGTAACCACACCCCGATCCCTTCTGATTGGTTTGTTGTTACTGTCCCTCCCCCTGTTAAAAGGTGTTGCACACCCCAGAGAGGGGCTCCTTTGGGCTGTCCCCTCTCAGGGTAATTTGCCAAACTCAATAAACCCTGAGAACTTAGACCCCCAAAGGAGTCAGCCTCTTTTTCCAACAGCATCAGGAAGGTTTCTACCACTCTTGCACCCACCAGGGTCTGTGTGTGTCCTCGACCCACAGATCGTGGCAGCGTCACCTCTGGGCAGAGCTAGCCCTAGAAGAGAGGGACCACCTGCAATAGCCACCTTAAAGCCTTCCAGAACATGTCCAGCTTCACCTCCAAGAAATTCTCTATTAAGATACCAGTTTCACAATCATCTACTCACAAATTATTGAGATAATCACRGAAACATAATAACAGCAACAAGAACAATAATAATCACCAGGCAGAATGATCGACATTTGGCCAAATCCAGTACCAACATTTTAGAAGACCCAGTGAAAAAATTGAGAAACTAGGGAGAGAAACATAACAAAATGAGGAGTTACTAAGACCAGAATCTATGAAGATTGCTATTCTTTGCATATATTAGGCATACTTAAGATTAATGAGGACACTGATATRATGTAGATAAATAGTTAATTCCATGTGATTTTTTTTGCATTAAAACTATAGAATCTGCAATTACTTTGATGAAGTTACTTTAGTTTTTTTAGAAATAAACAGCCTGAATAGGTAGAGGTGTAGGTACTTTCCCAAGTCACAGATTTCGTTTAAAACTCCGAGCAGCATACAGAGGATAATACTATGTAGTCCTCGCTGATGAACTTAAAAACCAACTTCTTAGAAGGCTTTAATAATGCTTCTCAGGCAAGTGGGCACTCCTGGGAGTTCATTCCTTTATCTCATCTTTCCTTTGAAAAATGGAAGCAGTAATGCTGCTGTGAACAATAAAATCCTCAAAGAAACATTTGGGAGTTTCCAGACAGCATTTTAAGTTAGCATTTGCATCAAAGGCAGATGGTTATTTTGTTTGGTTTTATGCATATTTAAACAAAAAGATTGGCTTTATCTTGATCTCTTAACATTTAAAAGTGGATAGAACTGGTGCATGCACCTTACTGAAGAAATAACAAATTGTCTAATAAGCAGAGGGCACTGTACTGTCACTGGAGAGCCTTTAATCTGTGCAGCTGTGAATACATGTGCAAGTTTTTTAAGCCACCTTCCACTGAGTATTAAGGAAAAATAATAAGGAAGTGAGGGAAAAAATATGTAGTGGCCTTGTATGTTTTTAAAGAAAGATAAGGAAGCAGCATGGAAAGTGTGAAGGCATGAAATCAAAGTTAAAAGCTGTGTAATTGTAGCAATATCAGCAGTTGTTGACAGCTTAATAATGTATGTAAGTGAAAAGATAGAAAATATGAGCAGAACAAGGAATGATAATCTCATAAATAGCTGTTTCTGACAAAATTCTTTTAAAAATAATGTCAGTTCATAAACTGTATGCTTTGTGCTACTTTCCAAGTAAATATTAAAAATTCACCTTKGACTGTCAGCAGATTGATATATTTTTGTGATTTAACAACTTYTCACCAGTAATATCTGAGGGAGGATGAGAAGTGAATGAAAAGCTCAAATGAACTCAGTAATACAGTTTCTGYTGTTTTCATGGCTACTGGGGAAATATTTATCTACTTACAAACAATAAAATAAAATTGGCTTCTTTAGCCATTCTCTGCTAGACATCTTTAATTTCAACTTAATCTAATTTGCATACATTATTTTTATCTTTTATACACAGCAGCCAAGCAACAGCACTGTGGAAGTCAATCTAAAAGCCTTTTATTACATTACAGCTTAATTTCTTATTTACTATGCTTGCTGAATTATATTTTTGAACAAAACTGGCAGCTACTCTCTCAATTGACCAGAATGTTGTATTTTTTAATGATTGAAGCTGGAAACAGCTAGAAGCTATTGTTTTAAACATAACCTTAACTCTGTTTGCATGGTAAGTAAATGGCTATGCTGACTGTTAACTGAACAAGATTGAAGATGGTAGGTAATAACAAGATACTGACATGAATGCCCTAAAGACATATAGTCAGAGAAGACAAGTTAAAGTCCCTTTATCCTAAGAAATTGCTTCAAGAAAATGTAGATCAAAAAAATTTTTTGTGAATTACTCTCTACTGACAGTTGAGATGTCATGGAATAGTCAAGCTGATTCCAGTTTGCAGGAGCCAGAAACTAAAGATAATCATTACAGCGGGATAGGGTAACAGAGTACCCCAGGATGTTCATCACACAGGCACAGTGCAGAGATTTGCATCCTTTCCTTGTTATCTATCCTTAGTCTGGTATAATTTGGTTAATATATTATRGACTACAGAAGAAACAGAGTTTAGTGAAGATCTCTGTATAATTTAGGAAGTGTGAGATTAAGAATACGGAAAAAAATCCCAAACTCAGAGACAGACTTTAGTCTGTGTTAATTTCCCAGTGACTGGCATATGGTAGAAAGGTTCAAGGCTGCATTTAATTCTTTGTAGATATCACATTCCACAATCAAGAAAAACAATCTGACTTGCTGTCACTATGTTTAACTATAAATATAACTGATGCCTTGAGACCTAGAAGGGAGACTAGACAGAATTAAAGAAGAAAATAGGTATTTATTAAAAGRCCTTAAAGGATACRCTCTGGGCACTACAATAGCCTGGCCAGGGCTACACCCAAGATGGACCCAAAATGGTCAAACTGGACTTTATTTTRGAAAAACTTATATGAATCTTAGAAACTACAGAAATGAAAGACGAGATTAAAGGATAAGTACCTATTTTTTGAATTGCTGAATTCTTTCATGATCATTTGCTCTTTAAATTCTTGTTTATTTAGTCCATTACTCCAGCTCTAGTGCTCTCCTAGAACCAGATTTTGCTAATTAGAAGCCTTTTTCCAATTCCCAGTGCTTCAATTTATCCCCATTTCTTTTGTTATCTTTGTGTATTGCATAACATCAAAGASAGACAGAGATATCTGAGRTGTCATTACAGAAAAACAGTTCATAGATGTCAAATAAAATGTTACTGAAAGKTTGATCAGTTATTTTAAAYAAGTACCACAAATTTGATAACAGTCTCTACAAAGTTTTGAGCTGACATTCAGATCTTATGGAAGGGAGATTGTTAATAGTACCAAATTTAGTCTGTCAAAATCTTCGTGTTTCAAAAACCATCTAAAATGAATGTTCCTTTTACAACGCTAACTGTTATCATGAACAAGACATTTAGCATGTACTGCTTCATTACCATTGATTTTTCCTTTCTTTGGAATATTTGCACCACTGAGTCTGAAGYAACACATCATTCATTCAGTTCTTTTTATAGTAAAAGAGAAATCATATAATTTTTAGATTGACTTGACTGGAACAAAACAAACAAACAAAAATCACACAGCAGAAGTCTAMTTTGGATGCAATACAGGATACTTAGAATTTATGAAAAGGATGAAAAAATACTGCATATGCACACAGAGGTTGTATATGAAAATCTGATCCACATGCAGATGTAGGGATAACATTCCAGGAGATAGCTATAGAAATTATGTTTAGTGTTTGAAGTTGCAAAAACTCTTGGATTTGTTCAAAGACTAGATTSCCTGTGACAACTCTGACATTATCCTGACACATGTGAGAAGTACAAATTAAAGCAGGTGTTAAAATCTCAGGAGCAGTTTTGTGGTAAATTCCTTAGATTTTAAATACAGATTATGTTTGTCCCAGGCTAGACATGATTTGATGGTTGAGTAACTGTACTACTAGAGTCATGGAGGTATAAAGACCATCAGGTTGCATTCTCCGAGACTGAAATATCAAAAATAAATTATATGTACATGTAACTTGGGTTGACCCCAATAATTCTGAAGTGATCTCAGTACTTGGTCCAAAAAAAGGGAATTAAATTAATCAAGACTCTTTTCTGTGAAAATATATGYCTACAAAACTTCAACAAATCTGATTTAGTCACAGTTTGACTAGCTCATTATWTTTGCTTCACTACCAACTTTTGATTTACATAAATGTTCACTGCAGTTTTAATTGCATTTTCCTTCATGTTACATTTTACTGCTACAATCTATGGCTGTAATTGAAAAGGACTTAATTTTTAATCAGGGCTGTTTTATGTAGAAAATTATGTATCACTTTAATGGGAGAGAAATTTGCTGTGTTGAGTAGAAGTCCAGAAATATAAATGTAAAAGTTGCATCAATAAAGCATTAGACTGGCAATCAGTATAGCTGTAGGCAAATGTACAGACAGACAGTCCTCTTTGGTTGGTTTAGAAATGTTTGATGAAAATATTTTAGCCCCAAATTTTACCAAGCAAGCAAAATTAGAAATATTTCAATGGTTTTTGTAAGTCTGCATAGTTTTTCTAAATGGTGCCTTGTGGGCCAATCCCCRAACTCACATTGGATAATGGAATTGCAGTGATTTCCTGCATAATAAAAAACTGCACTAGAGTAACTTAGAATCAAAACTGTTCATAGATTGACACTGAATATATATATTTTTTTTCCAGAAGCAGTTCCCAGGGATTCAGCTATCAGTGCCTTCTTCCTCCATTCTGAACAGCCCCAGTTGCACTACATGAAAACATATGTGAATTTCTGACAGTGCTCTGAATGACCTTCATCTGTATAGAATTTTGTATTTAGTATTTTTCATCTGTTGTCTAGAATATACTTTCACAGATAAATATTTGGGGGTTTATTGATAAACTTAATATTTTAACTTTACATCTACATTCAACATACTGTATTATTAATACTCCACTTGAAAATCAACGAGATTATTAATGTTAGTCAAGATTGGGTCAAGAGAACTTCCTTTTGATACCCTTGCTCTTTGTGGAATAAAAATATTTATTTTATACCTTTGAAATACTTTATCCTTTGCATCAAAATGAGCCATTTTTAATCTAAAATACCTGCAGAACACTTTTAAAGAAGCAGCCATATGCTGCAGCAGAACTCCCCAACGCAGAATTTAGCTTTCTTCCTGGTTAAAATTCTAATGTACTGCATATGACCATTGAAACAGGGAAAGAAATAACTTGTTGTTCTCTGAAACTACTGCTTAAGAGTTTATAGAGCATATTCAGTGAAATAACACTGCACAAAATACAATTTCATATTTTCCTASTAATGAAATACATTCTTTACTCTTTTGGCCTTGTGAAGGGTATTATACTTACTAGCCTGATGTGGGAAACGTGCTAAGAGGAATAACAACTCTATGTCCTTAAACATATCTAATAGGTCAGACACTACAGACTGTCTAATATTTCAGCTTTTAGGTGAAAGGCAAAGACTCCAGAGAATCTACTGGCATGCAAGCGCAGTCCTTCCACTAGTCATAGTTCCCAGAACAAAACACAACTCTTCATGTTTTAAATCCAAAAAAGAGAAATTTCATTATAAAAAATAAGGCAGTCAGATGTGTTATCTTAATCATATAGAATGAGAAAATGAGAGGCAGAAAGATTGGGCAGTGACTGACCTCAACAAACTGAACAAATTGATTGCATGTTGTGACCTCTCTCTACTTAAGCTGAGGATAATGAGAAAACACTCTTATGTATAGACTTTTTTCATATAAACAACCTCAGAGTCCTTCCCTTTAAGATGGAAGTAGCCAACATTAATCACTGGTATTAAGCAGCTATCTTTCAGATATTGAAATTTCAGATGACAAATTAGATTATGTAAGTAATAGGTATACTGAACTACTTCAACACCCTTGAGCAGCAAGAGGAGCTGGAGATTTTACCTGAGAACAGAATATTGGAATACTGTATCCAATGCCCGATGAGTTGAGGGCACAGATGTATTTACCCCTTGTTGATTTTTGGTTAACATCTGGTATGAATGAAAAAGCTATTCTGTGTGAAGTTAGCATTATATTTACTTGGACATATATGCGGAGAACATATTTGTTTACCTATGTTTCAGATGCAGAAAGCAGGYGATGAGTTTGCACATTATTACAAAACCACAAAAATTATAGAAGATCTATATGTTCTACTCATAAAAGCTCAGTGAGATGCAAATGTTTTGAAGTATATGATTATTCATATTTTTATGAATATTCAGGATCWTTTCCAATGTAAAGATAGCCATCTTTTGTCTTAAATAATAAAAAAATGTAAAACAAACAAGAAAGAAAGGCAAACATACCTCTATATAAAAAAGAGCTAGACATATGCATAACATCATCAGTTTCCAAGAGCTGAATTTCTGTGCACACAGACAGCGGTAGCACACCACTCTTTTTGCCTGGAGAACTTCGTTCCAAGCTTTATGCAAATCCTCTGACCCTTTCAACCACTGCACATTCTTCAAACAGACACCTACCTTCAAAAGTGGCAGCAAACAATAATGTAACAAATGAGCCTGCAGTCTGCACATGTGCAACATACTTTACCTAGAATATTTGGATGTGATAGAATTAAACTGACCTCTGTGACAAGGACACCTTAATCAAAAGAGCTGGAATCAAAGGGTAGGTGAAGAGAGGGAGTGCAACCCTGATGTGTCCTGTGTTGGGTTAGGACATTTAATCATTCTGTCAAGATTTACTRTGTATCTCTTTACTCTGATACTCACCTTTTCTTGACTGAAAGAATGCAAAAATGTTTTCTATTATGCTTATATAAAGGAGAGGTAAAAAACTAGTTTGAGAATTATTTTATAGTCTGCTGTGATTAGGCTTGAGGTAGGCTGTGCAAAGATTTAATAMATATTAATACTGGAATTAAAAATATTATGTTTAGACTTTGCTTTCACATACCACAAAGTTTAGCTTAGCTTAGGTTGTTGTGAGATATCCTTTTCTTCTTTTAAAATGAGAAGATAAATTTTGCACTTTTAATGTGTCTTTGCTAATGAAAAAGTTGTTGAGAAAAAGAATTTCACACTGGTTTGGCCATTGTAGAAATTCATAATTTGCTACTCGCTTTTACATGAACATAGTCACCACCCYGTGAAAGCCTTATGGTTTCTTAATAGCAGAAATAAAAATTTAGAAAGCACTACAATGTACTCTTTATATTTGTCTTGACAGACTTTTGGCAGCACATATTTAAATTAAAGGGGGAAAAAACAGTACTTGCATAAGGGTATAAAATCACCAAGTGATGGAAATGCATACTTCTTACAGACATTTAAGAGTTGGCCTTGATGACTGACTACCTAAGAAATAGCTTAATTTTGCATTTTTGGTGGTTTTCTGAAGTGACAGAGTAATTCAGTTTGCACACCTTTGTTTGTTGTGAGTGTTCAAGATAAACTTTTAAAATAGACATGCAAAGTAAAATGTATAGAAAATATGCAGCTGGGCTAGTTTTGAGATTATGGCCCAGAGTCAGAAAGGGAAGTGAGGGTATCAGAGTTGTGCCCCAGGTTGACTGCTAGGCTACTCTGAGACTTTATGGAGTCCCTGTGGGTTTTCATCAGTCAAAGACCTATTTGACAAGGCATACAGCAGCCAAAGACTGTGTATCTCCTTCGCTGGAGCAAAAGTAACATTGTAAGTAAGGAGTATAGTACTTCAGCTTTCTATCAAATATGTAGTCTATAGTTGAATATTTTTAYTTTAAATAATTCAAAACTGCTCCAAGGCACTATTGGATCTGAATTATCATTTKTATTTACTCCCCCATTTTACTTCCTGCTCTTTTGTAACATGTCATCTTAAAATATTATATAAACTGTATGTTTCCTCTTAATCATGTTCATCTGTTAAGTGGGTGAAGCACAGTTGTTAAAGGGATCTACATGCTCACAAAAATGTTTGTTGTGGAAATGTATTCCATCTTACAGACAGATGTGATAGTAAATCTCAAGCATTCAAAATCATTATATTCCCTYAACAAAGTGAAGAGATTTTCTTAAATTTGTTTTCTTTTTGATTTTTAGTTACCAGTTATCACTACTCAGCTAGGTCCTGATATCTTGTTGATATCTTTGCAATGGTGCAAGCCAAATATTTTTATTAAAAGACAARTTTGCCACACTTTCTGTTGAGCCTGGATTTAGAGATTCAGGAAAGAAARCCATCAATATTTCAAACTTAAAACAGTGTTATGACAATTCTTAATAGATAAAATAACTATGATGTAGARATGTTATAAATGCCAAATATTATAAATAGTAAATGCAAAAAAACAGGTCTGCAAGTAGTTAATCTGTTGAATAAACAAATTTGTTTGACTATTTGTCTTGTAGAAAGGACATAACTGTTTTTAACAGTTTAATGATAAGTTTTAGATTTAATTTATGTTTTCTATAGTTAAATATGATGGGAATTTTTTGGAATTATGACATTTGTATGGAAACAAATCCTAAAGAAGAATAGCAAAATACATATATAAAAAAACTTATTGAGAGATTCTACTGATGGGTAAGATTGTGCCTACTATCACAGCTTTGACATCCAAGCTACCTTGAAAGTTTTTCYCTTGAAAGATTCTTGTGGGGAAGGAAAAGCAAAATCAACAACAGAAGCATTAAGGAAAGCAATTTCATTTGAAGAGTGTTTCTAAAACTCTTGTTTAGATTCAGTTCAATTTAGTGTTTCACATTAGCAGCTGCTAAATGCCTCCCATGTGTCAAAGTATTTGGATTTAATTTAATTTGAATGTCTATCTCCCTGCAATAATTAAATGAATAGCAAGTCAACTTAAAGGAACATTGTGTAGTAGACAAAAATCACAAAAGAAGGTGAATTGCATTAAATAAATTGTAATATTGATCAACATAAACCAGTATTGAGTTTAGTATTGGACTCCATGACTCATTTGTTTAACTTTATTAGGTCTTTAAAGAGATTGTAAAAGATTGGAGAAATTAAAATTCCATTGGAGAATTTTAGTTTGAGAAAATAGTTTGTTTCTTTTTTATTTTAGTACTGTAAACTTCAGCATTATGTCATCTCTTGGGATTATCTTCCTTTGRAAACTGTGTATTAGTATTCTAGTGYATGCATAGAAATATGTTCTAAYAAAAGTCCCAAATTACTTCTAGAAGTGGGATAGAAGTCCACGAGTGACATGGACTGGCTGAGATTACTGTTTTTTTTGTTATAAGGATCATCTTATGATGCTGGTGATCAGATGATGATAATATCTTCATCATCATATCATCATCTGAATGGCAGAAATCAGCGCAGTAGAATCCAGTTGGAGGCCTGTAGTCAGTGACRTTCCCCAGGGATCAGTAATGGCTCYAGCCTTATTTAATTTGTTTGTCAWCAACCTRGATGAGGAGCTAGAATGTACCTGAGCAAGTTTGCTGATGACATGAGACTGGGGGGAGTGACTGACACACCTGAAGGCTGAGGAACTTGATAACTGAGATAACTTGGATAATGGGGTGAAGAGAAACATGTTGAAGTCCAATAAAAGTAAGTGTAGGGTCCTGCATCTGGGGAGGAATAACCCCAACTACCAGTACAGGCTGGAGGCTGTCCATGAGCCAGCAATGTCCCTGTGGCCAGGAGAGCCAATGGTATCCTGTGCTGTATTGGGAAGAGTGTGGCCAGATGGTCAAGGGTGATGTGAGGACACATCTGGAGAWTAGTCTTCAGTTGTGGTCTCCACAGTCCAAAAAAGACAAGGAGCTACCAGAGTGTGACCTGCATTACATGACACTGCCTTGAAAGTGGSGTGGACTAGGAGATCTCCAGAAGTCCCTCCCAACCCCAAGAATTCTGTCATTCTGTGATAAACACTGTGACTCTTATTTGAAACTCGATATTGCACTAATGAACCTAAGATGGTCTTTATCTTACTGGTACAGAACAACTGGTTTTGTACATTGGACTGTGTTAATTCTCTCAATTTTATAACTTATTCATCTATTGTTTTCTTAAAAGTCCAACCTCTGAAATAACTAGATCAATTAACAGCACAACTTTAATGTAAACTGAAAAAAAACAGAACCACAAACAAACTCTAAAAATCTCCAAACTGCCAACAAATTCTAGGGACAAATAGTTTAGGTGAGCATAGATTAGGTATATTTAGATGTACATGTACACATATGWATGTGTGTGCCTGGGTGTGAAAACAGAGGACTATAATTTGGAAATTCTTGCTAGAATATTATGTTAATTCTGACATGTGGAACAACTGAAAAACCTTCAAAAAGAATATCAGCAATCATAAAGACCTATCAAGCATGACTTGCTAAAACACATCAGTGTTTAAAAGGCATTTGGACAATGGGAAGGCTGATGAAAAAATACCTTCAAAAGTACAAGCAAACAAAAAAATTAAAAAATAAAAGARCTACCTCTTTAACCTTCTGCAAATAGACTGAGAAATGATAGGGTTAGAAAAAAATTTATCCAAAAGATATTTTAGTGACCAGGAGAGTTGAAAAGCATTTCAGAAAATGAATTATGTTCATTATATGAAACTGTGTTTGTTATACTTTCTAATAGCAATTTAGAAAAGTGGTTTTCAGACATGGCTGGATAGAGCTGATCATATCTTTGGATAGGGGGCAGAGTAGATCTCTAYCCTAAATTCCTTTGCAGCTCCACTTTCCACCAAATTATAAACCTATGAGTAAAAAGGCCCTGAATAAGCCATTTTTGTGTGGATCTGACTAGTTCTTTTATACTACATTTCTCAAAAAACCCTAAAAAGCATAGTAATAGCACCTCTGTTCCCCAAAACCCAAAAGAAAAATATTTAAAATAAATCTAAATCTAATCCAAACCCACTAAAAATAGGAAGGCAGTTTTGTTGAACAGATGTATTAAAAATTCCAAGACACTTTTAAACAGAAAAAWCTTGAGGAGATTAGATCATACAGAATATAACTGAATAACTTATAATTTTCTCCTATTRCATCCTCACCAGGTGGGTCATACTTTAAGTCATTAGCATACTCTGCAATTTCTAGATTGTGAAAAAGTCTGCTAAGAGAAAACTCTGATCCTTCATTACCTTTTCCTTCCATCCCCATATAAAAACTGGACACTCTTTTCCCGGTTACTCTTTTTCAGCCTCTCTGCTCTGTGAATACTCTAAATCCTTGGTGTTACTGAGCCCTTTTCACACCTCCTATCGGTTTTTTTGTGTAGTTTTCACCCTACAGGCTTTGGAGCTTCTCTCCTGGGACATACCTATTTGTTCAGCAAAGAAAATGCAATTTCTCTTGAGGTTTTCTTCTGTCGCAGCCACTCTCTTTTAAAGGAAAAATATACAAACCAAAAACAATTCTAAAGGTACCATTGTTCATAAAATAACCCAAAAAATACATTGAAGTTTCCTGAACTGAATTATAACACATAAAGGAAGAAGGTAGACAAATATAGGTGATGATATTGTTGATATGTTCCTAGCAATCCTGATTTCCTGGATAAATTTGCCCTGTATGCTAAGGGTCCCACCATTACACTTTGATGTTTATCTTAGTGAAAGAAGGGGAGGCAGACATAATCTTGAGTGGCTGGATCAATTATTTGAAAGCATCTAAATGCTTTTTGAGAATCAATAAAASGAGAAGGTACTAATTTAGATGCATTAGTACTTACTCCATAGGTTTTCAAAAATGATTACCTATGTTTCAAAAAATCCACACACAACCTCACAGAAACAGTATGGTTTTAAGCAGAGTAAGTTTCTCTTTCTGATTAATACAAAGCTAAGCATCTGAAATGCTTGTGCTGCTCTAAATAAGGTGAGTTTCCTTCTGTTCTTATGTTGAATATTTGAGCAAAGATAAAATRTCTTCAGAAGGGATTTGTAAGTGGGATATCAAGGCATGTAGCTATGATAAAATAACAGCATTAAACAATGCCCCAAGARTTAAAAAGGACCATTCCTGTTGGTTCTCAGAGACCTTGTGGAGGTTTTCACATAAAAAAAAATCTTATATCCCATCAAATGATCTGCATCTAACTGAAATGTTAGTGGAATAGATTATATAACAAACGCACAAACTGTAAGGTAAAAAGCTGCCAATTAATTTTTAAATGRATCTGCAAAGCAACTATAAAGCAGTTGTTTAAAATTTTTGTAGTTAATAAGTTAATATTGAAATTAAAAAAATCTTCTGGAAGGTTTAAGTCTGGTATTTAAATTGTGTTATTATTAAAAATTTGCTGCAATTTATATATGTGATTATTTTATAACCTCGTTGGAAATAAGTTGGCTACATCCTAATATTTTTTGACCAGTTTAGCTAGTATAAATAGAAATTATGTGTTATCCCCAAGTAATTTTTTTGGTAATAGCAGCAATATGGACAGGGTAAATGAGCTGCCTTTGAAACTGCTCAGTATTACCAATAATGGAAGAAATGAGAAGAAAATGAAAAAAAAACTTTTGATCCTAAGTAGAAAAAAGAAAATAAATTCTTTTCATTTTAGCACCAGATTTACCCTTTTTTTTCTGGAGAAAAGATTTAGTTAGATCTAGTTAGAAAGAAGTCGAAAAAGTTATTCCTTCATTTAGAATTGCAGTTACATTAATCCATTTTTTTAGTAATTTGTTATTTCAAAGAAATATTTCAGCAAACCAGTAGCCTCTTGTTAAAACACTRAAGATGTTCTACACAAATGACTTCTGTGCAACAAGTTACTGAAAATATTAGAAGCAGCAGCATCACAAAAAATGTGATATATATGAAACAATATTTGTACTGATTTTTAATTTAATTTTTTAATTAAGTCAAACATAAGGGAYAGAATTTGAGCTATTATTTTTATCTCATTAATTTAAATGAAAATTAAAAATTCACAGTAATGAAGTGCTAAGATAATTGGTTAACTTTGATGCTGACTGAGAACTGAATGTCATCCCACTTCTTTCTAACTCAAGCCTTTAATGTAAACTTTAAGTTAATGGTGAAACTAGGACAAATGCATATGGGCATTTTTTACTTTGCAGTACATGTGACACAGTTTACCCACCATAATATGCTCTTCCTATTGTCTCTTCTGCTGGAAGATATTTTATTTTCACTTAGAAATATTGTAGCAGAAATGTGGATGATTATTTTGAGGGGGCTGATTCATGGTCCAAACATCACCTTAGAACCTTTGTCAATTACATGAGATGTTGCAGTTTAATCATCTTTCTTACATAGTGATGACAAATGTATAAACTAAGGTGTGCCTTATAGCAAGAAAACAGTGCATTTACTACTATGAAACTGTTGGGAGACATAGGTAAAATTTAGAAAAAAGATTTCTAAACTAGATCTAGATTCCTACACTTAGGGCTTGATTACTTTTTAATCTGTAGATACATTCTTTAGTATCTCTTGATTTAGCATAAGTATATAAAATTTTTTTTTTTTTTCCAATGGGGCATGTCTGCAATTAATCTAGAACCAGATCATAAATTTGAGCAAATTAAATTCTATGTTGATTAATGTGAACTCTATATTTCTAATAAATGCACTTCAAAGTTTCTAATATTAAATGGAGTATTAAAAAGCCCCACAAAACAAAAAAGGATGTTTATGAAATTTGTCACTAAGTGTCTGTTACTAAATTCTTTTACTGTGAAATGTCAGATATTTGAACACTTGTTAAACAATCCTGGAATTAGCAAAATTAATATTTCAACATAATTGAAAGAACATATGCAAAGGCAAGTGCATCATGCTGAAGGATTGCTGAAGAGAATTCATTCCCAGTCTAATGTATGTTACACTGTCATGCAGTTAATTTAGGATAAGAGGGGACAGAAACACAGTTATGCAAAATTCCTGTTTGGAGTAATTTGGAGATACTAAGAATATCAGATAATGTAGTTGAAATGTGCTCATTTGGCATTTGCTTCTAGGAAGGTTATGCCACCCTGTCAAAAGCAAAATTGAATATTTCATTAACTAACAATAAAGAAAACAAAGCTAATCTGCATCATAAGACTTAAAAAAATTTAAAAAGTCACAATTTTTGCTTTTGTTTTTTCCAGATAAATAAAATTTAATAAAATCGGTCACTATCTGGAATATCCCTGCATAGTAATCCATGAAACAGTTAAACTCATGCAGAGAATTTAAATGACACATATTTTCTTGAAAACTCTGAATGCATTTCATCCAGGCTAGCTCAGTCCTGTGTCAGTGTTTCCATTTTCCATAGAACCAAGTGGATCAGGACAGATAGGAGCAGCCTCATATTCACAGGCCCTGGTCCTCCTGGAAGGGGCACTTCCACCACCCTGATATTTTCTGGAGGGGCAACACAGCAGGACAGAAGCAGTACAGGAGGTTCTCAGAGTGTATTCATGACTTCTTTTTCTGCGTGGTAGAGGAGCTAATGAGGTGTTCTGCAGAATCCCATGCTCACCAAGCAGTGTCAGAACAAGAGGTTATCCTTCCTGTTTACTCAAAGCTGTTGAACCCACACCTGGAGTACACTGTCCAGCTCAGAACTCATCAGTACAAGGGCGCACTGCAGAGAGTTCCTCAAAGGACTACAAGGATGATTAAAGGAACAGATTGTCCCTCATGAGGAAAAGCTGAGAAACTCTGTTTAGTTTAAAGAAGGCACAAGGAGCAAATTATTAATCAGTGTATAAAAATACCTGAAGGAAGAGTGCAAAGTGATGGGGACAAGCTTTTTGCAGCGGAGCCCAGTAACAGGTTCTGGCGGTAGTTGGCACAGGAGGTTCTGCCTGAAATTCAAGGAACACTTTTCCACAATGAGCATGACTGAATGCTGGAACAGGATGCCCAGAGAGGTTAATGAGTCTATGCAAACTATCTGGACACAGACCTGAGTAACAAATTATGGGTTGTCCYCCTTGAGTGAAGGAATTGTTGGACCATATGACCTCCAGAGGTCACTTACAACCTCAGGCAATCTGTGATTCTGTGATTTGCAGCACCACTTTAAAAATTTCTCTGATGCCTTACTCATTTTCTTCTAGATCTTTTCTTTTACTACATGCATGTCTTGGTGCAATAATTTATTTTAGCTGAAAGTAGTAGTGACAGATGTTTGTTGAATTTTGTAATTTCCTTTTTTTTTTTTTTCTTTTCTATTGGCTATTTTGCATGCATTAAGGATTCACGTTTGTATATTAAATATTCTGCAAAACAGAGAGATAGCTTTTGAGAACTTTAAGTTCAGTGTTTATAATAAAGTAAGGTAGTCTGGGACTTTTGAAAATAACAACCAATTCCTTTTGCTTCAGGCTACATCTGTCCTTCAGAGCTCTTTCAACATATTTTCATCAGGTCAGGGAATTACAGTGTGTGATAACTGATCATCATAATTTTGGCAGAAACAGGCAAATGACAAATAGTTCTTTTTTGTCAAATTTTCATTATTAGTTTCCTAAGAACAAATGCAAAAAATACAACTAGAAATTTCAGCACTGGATTATTGTTTAAAATACTTTACAGTAAGATAGGTTTAAAAAACTTCCAAGAATACATCCTACTTAATGATCTACAATTCCAGCACCATGGATTAAAGACCAAATAGAGATGAAAAACAACAGTCAATCCAAATGAAAATTTTAACTCTGTTTTTGATAATTATAGATGGAATAAAAAGTCCTAATTCTAAAGGAATGAGCTTCACCTCCTTTTTTCAGATGCTACTCTTGMTCTTTCTGTATGCAACATAAAGGGATGAAGTGACCTCCATGGAAAGGAGATATTCACAAGGAAAATATATTTATCAATAGTTACTTTATAAGGATCATGCCCAGGACTGATCACTGACAGCAGTGATAGAATTTATCTTTTCATAATCARTACATATGAATAAGAACTTTCAAGGGGGGCAATTCATCTGACTGGMAAAAGAAGACTAAGCTGGCTAACTTTGGGTTATGCACATCTAAGTGTAGGTATCTAAAGCTAGGGAAGAGAAATTTCAGCTGAAGTCTCCATGACTATCTTACGCTAAAAAAAAAAAATCCTGTATACCAAAACTCTCAAATTTCTGAAAAAAAAACCCAAAACAAAATCAAAACAAAGAAACAAAAAAAACCCAAACAAAAACCAAAAAGAAAACAACAAACAAACAAAAAAACCCCGCTGGAAAGCTGTGATTTGTTTCTTTAGTGCCTGACACCTTGTTCTTTCTCTGGTGAGCTTCATAGCTTTTGATTTATGTATAGAAAAAGCTATTGAGAGGGACTAGCTGGCAGATGTATGACAAATGAACCAAGTTCAGCACTTCAGCACCAATGTCTTCAAAAAAAACAAAGGTTAAATGTGTCACTGCTCTGTGGGTCATTTCCCTAATAGAAGAAAAAATATTTTTAGTAAAACTACCAAAGACAATATGCATAATTCAATAGAAACAGCAGTCAGTATGCAAAATTGAAAATGAAAAAAAAAATAAAAACCCTAAACCTTCAGTTACATGCTACAGAACACAAGCATAACCAGATGACATTTAAGCACTAAAATGGTGCAGTACATACTATCTGTAYATGCTGTCTGAGATCAGAATCCAATAAGCACAAGATCAACTATTTAATTTTGGTGTTCATAATTTGTCACAGGAAGTTGCACCTACAAGTCCTATTTGCTCTCTAAGGTTTCAGAGAGGAATATATTTATGATATTGAGGCATTTCCTTCATGTGGCAASTTTCCCTCTAATTTCAAGACAGATGGAACTATTATCAGCCACTTCTTTTTGTTCAGTCTGGAGATTCTAGCTCAACATAAAGCATGGYTTCCAAAAGCAGATGCTTAATGACAGGATGTACCAACTCTCTTAACAATTCCTTGCTTAAGGTTTTATTGCATAGTTTATTCTAGCAGTTAGTACAGTTTAAATTGGACTAAATGGTGTGCTAAGAATGTTAGATGAGTGTCCAGTGAAACATGCAGATATGACAACAAAGCTAGGAACTGGAACATACAGTGAYCTGAATTTTGACCATTTTTWAAGTTTTTAATTCTTAAGCTTGCACAGACATTTGCTCCATGATGACATTGGTACATAACTGAGAGGTTTATGTTTAAAAAAACACTCAACACTCTTTTTACTTTTTTTTTAATTACATCATCTTCTTTTACATACACCTTCCCTACTTCATTTACCTGATTGATGCTTCTGCTTTACAAATACATCTCAGGAAATTGTTTGAAAACTTGAGAATGAATCTTGATCTGTAATTCCTTGAATTTCTCTATACTTTATATCACAGGGGAAAAACAAGCACAAGGCCCATGTGTTCACTGAGTCATTTTTATATATTTTAAACTCCCCCAAAAGACTGATGCACTGTATCCATTTATATATAAACCACCATCCACTTAGAAACTAAACCCGGAGAACAAGCCTCCCGTTTTGGTAGAAGACAGTAAAATATTCCATCAGAATGGGTGTACTACTTGGAATCTAAGAAAAGTGCTGTTAATTTCATGATTAGCACATACCTCCATGACACATGAACAAGAACCCTCTGTGTCTCTAGATAAAATATCCTGCTTCTCATCAGGGTCAATTAGGCTTGTGTTGATTGCTGTGCTAAYATATTTATGCTTCTCTTGATACCCTGACTAGCCTATTAAGAGGTACCTAAGACATCTGTAACAGGCAAGTGGACAYAGGCTTGGTGCACYTAACACTCATGGAGACAAAAAGCATTTAGTGGAGAGCCTGATACACACAGCTCATTGAAGATGATGTTAAAACTACTATTGATTTAAAAGGAATGAGAAAAAGACTTAACAGTTTGCCTGAAATGGGTATGAAGAAGCAGAGGAAGAATAAAGTCAGGGCACAAGCAGTGCAATGGTGGAGAAGAAAAACAGTCAAATACTGAATATATTCTTTTTATCTTCTCCACAAAAGAAAGATGGCCCTAATATAGCTATTAGACTAGCAAATGGGAAATGCCAGCTTCCTCAAGCACTTATTGTTGTCACTAGGCATTTTAATGACTCCATTTAGCACTGCAGCATTTCTTTTGCTCAACACTGACTAATAACATGCTGAGATAGTTACATGCTTTGCAAGTGGAGTTTTATTGAAGAATGGAAAGGTGAATGCCTGGGGATTTTGCTCTTAAAACGGTGGAGGACACATTTTGGATACAATGTTTAAAGAGGAAAAGAAAATTAAACAGGAAAGGTTAGCAAGGGAGATTAAGGGTGAAGGAGAGAAACAAGGGGAGAGCTAATGAAGGAAACGAAATGGATTGAGAATTACTTTGAAGAGTCACTAGCAACAGATAATAAATCATGGTTCTGTAAGCACACAGARGCTGAATAGTAAAAATAGTGGTGTAGTAGAAATGGCACAATGCACTTTTCAAAAATGTAAAGTGTTATCTGCAGTATGCTAAATACTGTGAAGTTTCCACCATTTTAAAGTAAATTGCCCAACTGTGCCTTTCTTTCTGTTCCCTTTATTCTAACATGTAAAACATGTTTCAGTGACATTACTGCAGCTATAGAGTTCTGCCTGCAGCTCCTGCAAATTCAGGCTCTCAGCAGATGTACTCCYGTCTAACCTGTCAGATGCTGACTCGCACTTTATAGTTGCTAAATACATATGAATCTGTCTCTAAGAATCTAGGACTTCCATTAGCATTGCATTAACACACCCCATATGTTACTAATATCTAAGGGTACCATCTACACAGGACTTATTCACCTTTTCAATATCAATGCCTTAAAAAGGGAGCATGGCACAGG
>CADDXX010000281.1:437637-566201 GCA_902810485.1 Alauda arvensis
TATCTGTTTTTGCTTCTTTGTCAAGATTGTTAACATCAGTAGCTTAAACATGAAAAAACACCCTTTTCAAAAGGGGCTTTTTTAAAAAGTGAAGAAAGTACAGTATGTCTTTATTTCTTARCAAAATCAGCTCTTTTCCCCTGATCATGAATACATGTATGTGCAAGTAATTTTGTGCTCTGTTGCATCTTAGGGTCATCTGATTATTATTGTTCTAAGTAAGCAAGCATGYAAAGAACTTTTCAAATATACTGAATATTGCTCATAATACTCTTCTGTAATTTCTGCTTTAAAAATTTATTATTTTTTATTATTTGCACATATTTGTATTTATTAGATATACATTTTATGTACATGTGTGTGCTCTGTGTTCTGTACACAATGTACAGAATGCTTCTGTAATTGAAGAAGTCTCTTTGCTTTTGAAGTACATGGACTATCCACAGACAAATACAACCTGATTATGTCCATATTCAAAACCACTATAACCTGCCAAAGGGTTTAAATATTATTTATTGATTCCTTCTTTTACAGACTGGGTGTGGAGGAAAACTAAGCTGCTCAGACAATCAATTTATCCTTCCTTAGGAACAATTTCAGCAATGAAGGAAGTGAGGATGTATTTTGAGGGGAGGAATTCTGCCATAACCAGAGGTAGCAGAACAATTAACTTTATGATGTTTGTGAGTGCAGTAACTATTTTCCTTTTAATTTTTATTCGTTTGTTSTCCCATTTCAGTCACCTGAAAGTCATCCAGATGCAGTGATAACTGCTACAAATGGTGCAGCTGCAGATGATGAAAGCAGCACACCTGAATCATGCATTYAGCATATTTGCTCAAAACAAGCAGTTTATTTAGGACCCAGGGGAGTGTYTTTTCCCAGTCTGTCACTAAATATTGTTCTGCTTAAATCTATATATCGTATGGATTAAGTTCCATAAATTTTAAGTAAAAAAAAGAGACARCACTTTTTTATTACAAGAGTTGGGAATATATATATATAACCCTACTTAATCTCATCTTAGATTTGTCTCTCTATTTTTTGACGTTATCTGAAATTTTCCTCATAAAATGAAATTTCCCTCTGATAAATTGAATCTCCAAAGATAAAKAGGAAAARTATTTTACTTTMAAGAACTTTYTTAACTCAAAGACATTAAATCCTTGTTCCAGCTGATGYGTTGGGAAGGTTGACCTGAAACAGAGAYRGGACAGAGCTAGAGAATAAAGTAGATATTTATTGAAAGGACTCTAGGATACACCTTAGGCAGGACAAGAGCCTGACCAGGCCTACACCCAAGGTAGACTCAGAATGGGCACAAAATGGATGACTGGTCACAAGGTCTCACACTTTTATAAGCTTTAGTCCATTTTCATATTGGGGTTTAATTGCCCAGTTACAGCCTCAGACTGTGAGGTCTCGCCCTTCTTGTTTCTCCCTTCAGTCAACTGTAGTTTATGCTTTTGGGTCTGACTCGGTGTCCTTGGTCTTCAGCAAGGAAAGGATTTGCTTTGTCTCCCTACTCTGTGAAGAGAGCTCACTAGCACTTAATACAAGGCTCAGAACTAAACCCTGAGGCAGCATAGAATCTGAAAAACATGAAAACATGACCACATGAAAACTTAAGGCATCACAGCCTTCCCATGACAGTGTTGCAGAAACAGTGCACCATGACTGAAATMATACAGCAACATGAATTTGTAAATTAAAATTTGTATTATAAAGTAAATTAATATGGAAAGCCTGTRTATTACACTGTGTGTAATAACTGATGCCCACAGATATTTGAAACAGACATTCTGTTGATATTATTGGATAATCTTGCATCTTATTTACAAATAATTTTTTTATTTGGTTTTATTTCTGTGTGCAAAATTTGTATTGAAAAAATTGATTGAATCATTTGAGTTGCATGAAAAAAGAGATATGTCAGAACTGGAAATCCTATTATGGTATAAATACCTGAAATAAATGCACATGAAATGTGCATATAGAAAATTTTTGGTGCTATGAGCCAGATTCAGCGATCAAACCTTTTTAAACACAAACTAGACATATCTTTTCAGAAGCTGACACTAAAAGCACAATGAATTAAAGCAAATCAATGTTACAGATTTCAATTACTTAGTGTCAGATGATTTTCTGATGAGAGAGCAAAGAACTTTAAACGTGAGAATTTTCTACGGATCTTACCTGAATGAACTGTAATAAAACTAAAGTAACCTCTCCAATTTCAATATCTTGCAGTAGCAGTAAGATTCCTTCTGCTATAACTTCTGGTTGCATTTTAACTTTGTTCTGAAAAGAGGAACATTTGGAGAAGACGCAAGTTTAGTATAATTGTTGAAAAAAATATTTGCAAAATTATTCACAACTTAATTATTTTCATGAGGGTGTTATYCCCAAATCAGAAATCTATCTTTTTATTTGCTTCAAGTAATTTATTTTTTTTTATCCCAGAACAATAGAAAACTAAAATATGTTCAAATTCTAAGAAAAAAAAAATAAGCAAAGTGAAATGGCAGTAGCASCCAAAATTCTGGGAATTTGGATGAAGTTTTTAAGAAGAATGTTTTTTTGTTCTTTATTAGAGTGCACATGAGATATAGAGAGAACAAAGTCTGTTTTATTACTGCCACCTGAATATTTTGCTTTCTGCATCTTTTTGCTCTGGTGCCTGATAAATACCATTATTGGTTTAACAAGRTAGATTTCTTTTACCTGTGGATTGATTTTTAAATCATCTGTGCTCTGAAGACTGCAGGTTTATCCAGGAAAGTATTAGGTCAGTGTGTAATATTAAAKATTTGGATTCATCTTTCAAAAATTGCATAATCTTTTTTTAATAAAGAAACTTTTCAAAATTTCATGTAGTTTAGTTTATGCATGGTATCATATAGATGCAAAAATGCTAATAGATCTGATTCCTGGAACATAGCTTTGAGGTCTGTTATAGACGTTTAAAAAACTCAAAAACCAAAACAAATAAACAAGAAAAAAATCCTCACAAATAAACAAAGAAAAAGTACCAAAACAACCCCAAGACCAAAACTAACCAACCAACCAAGCAAACAAAAAAGGAAAGAATCCCCTTCAAAATAAAAAAGAATATTCTTATTGTAATTTATTTTTTTCCCGCACAAAATATTGTTCTCTTTAATTTCCTTTTTATGAAAGTACTTTTCAATAACATTATAGGGAAAAAAAACCCAAAGACATATGTTTTCACAACATCTTAAATTTTATGTTYTTATGGTTGTGTAACTAATAATATTTTTATAATTTTCCCTCCAAAAATCTCTTTATGGGGCTTGAGCAGCAATGTCGCAGGTAATTAGGTTAATGAATTAATAACGATCCTTAGAGATAAGAACAGTTCTGAAAACTTCTCTTGTTTTTATGACACCTGCTTAGGTTTGGGTTCAGGAGTTTTATCTAAACTTTGTTTCACTTATGTCATTTTTTTGTCTACAAATAGGTTAATTTCATGGTGTAACTCTAGTTGAAATTCAGCATAGCAATATATCTTCTAGTTTTGGTAAGTAGCACTTAAAAACAAGTAGTTATCAGAAAATCTGCTCCTCCCCAAAAGCCTSATTTCCATCTTGCCAGTCATACATTGAACTAAAAATGGAGACCAAGGCCATTTTTCACTTTTATTTGTAGATATACATGAGCAGACCATTGCAGCCACACAGCTTCCAGCAAAGACATTGTTAGGTGTCTTGGAGAATCTACAGAGGAACAGCAGCGACTACATAATTAGTGTTTTTCAGAACAGAAACAATTTTCATTACTTTTATTCATTCACTTAATTCTGTTAATAGTCATCTACCCATGAATTAATATTGCTACAGATAGTCATGACCACCTATAATACACTCATTTATTATGTGTTCCATCTTAGAAATGCTCTATACTCTTGATAGTCAAGTGCAAAAATCTTCCCCTGCCAGTCTGCTCCATTAAGGACAGAGATATAACCGAGTGCAAAAGGATGGAAGTAAATAAATGGTGTAGTATAGAGCACATTATTTTAATTACACAATTTATTAGCTCATAAAAATTTTGAGCGAGCTTGATTTGTGATTTTTCTAGAAGTATTGGTGAGGATGTTACTGCATTATTAATAGGATTTGAGTTTTGTACATTGTGTTTTCACTACATTATTATTTAAATTTATGGRCTTGATATTTATAGTACAACACACCAAGCATTATTATAAAAATATTATTTTCTGACTTTTCTTGGCTTAGTACTAACATAAGTATTTTTGCAATCATGAATAGTTAAGTGAATAATTGTGGTAAGACAAATAAAGATAGTGTGGGGAGACAAATAGAGTTGGTACTAAAAGTAATCTTGAAGCCAATGTACTGCAGCTGTGTTAATTATCCCAGAATGGGAACAGCCTTGTTCTCCCAGCTATGGGTGTGATAAAGAGTGAACTGGCTGGGAGTGGCTCARTTGTTGCAGTTGGAGCTGCCGTTGGTTTGGCTGCAGCCAGCTGGAGTCTGCTGCTGTGCTGTGAAGGCCAAGGGACAGGCGGTCATACAAGGGACAGATCAGGTAAGACTTTGTACCAGGGACAGCGTGGGGTGAGCTGGTGCTGTGAGAAGAAGAGAGAAGAAGGAGATCTGACTGACTAACCTCAGCATGAATGGGTAGACTCTGAGAGCTGCTTGGAGATGCCTTTAGGAAACAAGATAAAGCCTGTTAAATAACAAAGTGTTGGTGTGTGAAGCCTTCTGGAAAGTATGAAAAACTTCTAGGCGATATAGTCCTGGTAATTGAGACCTCATATGTTTTAAGGAAGCATTTTATGTGTCATGACCATCYTGACTACCACAGATAATGGTCACTTATACTTTGTAAAGAGTGATTACTCTTGTCTGAGTTTAAAAAATTAATTTAGATGCTGATCCATCAGATGTTTCAGGGATTCATTATGAATAAGTGACCTGGTGGGGCTTCAGGTGGCATGTGTCAAAGCCCTGAGGGCACTAGCAGATTTTAATGACTCTGACCTTCTTAACCTGGGATGCACACACATATGAATGAATCCCAGAACTTTTTCTTGTGTGTGTATATATGCAATTCACAGTTTCAGTCTGGACTACCCACCAAATAGGAGGAGACCTTTATACTGGGCCCAGGATCTGGGTGTTGATCTTAGATGTGTTTAGGACCCATGTAGATGTTCARGAGCCTTACCTAAGTGTTAATGTGCTTGTGGGAAGTGTGTTTACACTTGTGACCTCCAGTCCTGGTTAGCCAGAGGTTAGGAGCAGGACTTGGCCATTTTTACTTACCCTTTACAAGCTCTGGTACCACTAGCTATGTATGCTGCTAAATGCAGTGCCCTGCASCAGTCTGGGTGGCTGTTGGCACTGGTGCCCTGTGTGCCTGGGGGTCAGCMTTGATACTGGATGGATTTGCAAAGGAGAAAACATCAGTCTTGTCTAATAGCCTGAGATTTTGATGTCTGCATCTCAGAGTGTGCCAGGCTGGGCTCCCGATGGCAGGAAGGAGTCCCTGGGCTCCAAAGGCTGCTGATTTTAGTGGCTTTCCTAACATCTTTTAGCACTTGCCCTGAATGGAAATAATTTTATTTTATCTTTTTTATTTTATCTTTTTTTTATCTTTATTTTATCATAAAGACTGTCTAGTAGCAAGTAACTACTCCCTAAATTTATTTCAGCTTTAATTTAACTTTGTGTAATCATGTGCTGTATTTCCCACTGTTAGTAATTACAGGTAGCTATTTGTGTGACATTGCTGATTATTTCTACAGAATAACATACTATAGCCTTGTTTGATTATATAAAGCTCAGGTAGAAGAATTTTTTGTAGGAACACTAGAATAATAGAAGAAGTTTAGAATGATAATGGAGACAAAATTTATGGTAAATATACCTTTCCTACCCTCCAGGAACGTTGTGTTTGAAGACAACTCCTGTGACTTCCTGAGCTCCCTCCTATGAATCAATGGGCTTATTCATAGCTAATTATACAATGTGACCTGATGGAAAGGTAGTATGGAATAATTTAGTCTGTTTAACATATTCTCCAAAGTATTTTCCTAGTTCTCAGAAGCAAACCATCACAGTAAAAGGTGTTAAAAGTAGGTTCTCAAATATCTGAGTAACTCTGAGGTTTTGCTTTGCCAGAAATATTCCTCCTTCAATTCTGGTCTTGGTTATGTGTATTATAGAGATTTTTCAAAATTACTTTTTCTTTCACCTTTTACATTTACAGATACCTTTCTGCTTGAGATTTAGAAGATTTGGGCATACATGATTTCTCTGGGGCTGAAGTGGGGTCATCTGAAGTCTACACGTACAGATCAGGAAGTGGCTGTAGGACAGCATTATGGAAAGAGATCTCATATCCTTTCCATGAAATTAATCTGACTGGGATTTTTCTCTGAAGTACCTGTATAMTAATGCACACATGATGGGGAGCAAAACAAGGGAGGTAGAGATCTCTGTGCAGACTAAGGGTAGCTATTTCATTGATTTCAAAGAGATGTGGAGACAGCTCACATGGTTGGAGTGCTGCTGCAGACMGGTCACCATTTCATCAGGAAGAACAGACCAGGGGAGGTGGGGAATTGCCTTTTATGTGAACAGAGGGAGTACAGGGACCTTTGAACATAAAACTTTCTTTTCTTTCCTTTATTTCTCCTGTTTTTTTTACCTTTTTGTCTGTCTTTTATCTCCTGTGAGGCTGATTAGTTTGGTAAGAGAGATCATAGACATTCTCCTAAATGTCTGTTTAATCCCTAAAACAGACATTCTATTTTAGAACGTTAGAAACCTGATTTCATGATATTCTGGACAACTTGTTCTATATAACCACACTTGGAGCAGGAATGCTGATTTAGACAGCCTCTACAGGTCGCCTTTCTTCTCATGCATTTGTGAACTCTCCAGTGGAGCACCCCCAGTCTGAGTCTGTTTGAAGATGGAAATATCTTCAGCTAATGAAACTAAATCTTCAGGATTTATTCAATCTTCAGTAATTTTCCCTTTTTGTTTGCTTTGTTTCATTTACCCACTTCACACTTGAAATTGATGTGTCCTCTTGCAATAATTTCTATGGAGTGGGCCAGGAAAACACCTTTAATTTGGTTAAGAGGGATTTGAAAATTTGTTCTCTCAACTTGTTTGACAGGTCTATGAGTCTTGCTTGCAGGTCTTGCTTTAGAGGAAAGCTTTTACTACAATGTTAGGAGTGTTTACAAAACTAGACACACACTCTGGGAATAATAATTTAAAATTAGAACTAATTGATTGTTTCAGATTGTGACAAAGACTGTAAGCAATTCAAATCCTTCAACAAAATGTATGTGACAGAAGGGAAGGTRAAGAGGGTGACTAGGCTGTAACACAATTTCTGTGCTTGAGGGACGACTAGACTATAATGCAGAATTTCAGTGTTGGAGATAGATGAAATCTATCAAATTGTGAGTGTTGTGGAAAGAATGAACATGCAATGACAGTTTTAGATGAAGCTGGACCCGACAGTTGTTGCTTTGAAACTTCAACAAAATAACACTCRGCATTAGGTGAAGTCTTCCAAAGCAAAAAAGCTTGTCCACCTAAATGCCTAACTGAGGTCAATGGTGTAGTGAACAAACAGGTTTCATCATGGTGAAAGGTGTATGCCCRGTGAGATGGTTAATGGACAGAGAGGACTGTGGATGTGACATTGACTGAAAGAACATCTTCAAAATACCTTCAGAAATTTAAAAAAAAAAAGAAAAATTACTACAGCTTAGGGAAGGGCCATCTAAGCTTCCATCCACTAATGGTACCAAGACAGCAAATATCGTGTACTCTTCAGCAGGAAAAGTAACGAAGAAAAAGGGATCTGTTCCTACAGCAATAAATAGGCTTGTGCACCAAGTGTTGATGTGAAGAGTGTGATAGATTTCTGCTGTGCCTAGACCTGTACAGCCAGCATGCTGACTATGCATAACACATCACCTTCCAGCATACTGCAGTCATGGTCAGATGCTAGATACCTCATAATAACATAAATTTATACAGCATTTTAAGTAATTCTTAGTTTTTTGTACATAAGAATTCTAAAAGATATAAAAAGAGTGTAATTTTTTTCACAGTTTACATGTTATGCATTAGCAGTCAGACTTCTTTAGAAGTTATTTTTTTGCCATAGGATTATACATTCATCTTTCTCCTGTAACTGTTTGGATGACACTGCAGCCTTTCAGTAAAAGTTACTAATAAAGTTTGAATGAGAATCAGTTTTCAGACATCTTGCTTGTCTTTTTACCTGCAACAGACACATTTGTTACAATGAGTAATTCTTTTAACATCACTGTGTTAGGTATTTAAAAAAATAACATAAATCAGATGTGAGACGATTTCTAAACCTGTAAAAAGTTAGCATCAGGGTATGTTGCCACTGCTTTGAGAAACAGAAATCAGTAGAGCAAGGTTTATGGGATAGGTTAAATAACTGATCTTTAAGGAGTTTGCTTGAAGCACACACGTTCAAACTTCACAGGTGCTTGAATTTCCATCATTCTCTCYGTTTTTTCCAGTTTCTCATTCGGTGAATTACAGAAATTGTCTCCAGGGCAGAGCATTCTCAAGGAAGAAAGCAATAAAGAAGGAACATTTCCTAGCATTATGGTAAAACTGTTTATTTCTTAAGAAAAAGAAGTTGTATAAATTAGTTTGACCTTTCCAAATTTCAGGTTTTGGGGAAAAATTGCCTTTTTAAATTATATGGTTCCACACTGAATTGCTCTATATTTCTGACCTTCAAGTCCTCTCTCTTTTTCACTTTTCTACAGTGATCTTTAGACTAATGCTGTGGTCCTCAATCCCTCACTTTACTTTGGAGAGGAAAAGAAATAAAAGACTTTCCCTGACAGCACTTTCTAAACACTTCYGTGGCTTCTGTGAAACTCACTTTAAAAAATAAGCAATACAGATACTTCTTCTACAACCTTATTTTAGAACTATTCACAGAAATGACTGACAGCTAATAGCGCTAATGTTTCCATAATTTTCTGGTACAGTAAATGTCAATGTTACCCAGCCAATCCTAGCAGCTTTTTACTAACCTTTTTTATTCTCTAGCTGACATTTCCCCCACCTGAAAGGTTCACATCCACACACATGCACACATACCAGGCTGGGACATTAGTAGACAAACTCTTATGCTATAGCTGTAGGGTCTGACTGTAAGTTTTTAAAGAACTCCCTCATGCTCCTGTTGATCCCAAGTATTTTCTACAGTCAAAAAATTCAAAAGATTAATTTAAAATCTTGTATCAAGATACATCTTTTGAAGGTTTCGTTCAGGAAACTTAAATTATAGTATTCAATTTGACCAACTGGAAATTACACAATAATAAATTTTGTATAAATACAGAATGTATTCCTTTTCAGTAGGTTTCACTAAGTAGCAGTTTAGGACAAAACTTTCATTACAAGACACCATACGAAGGAATGGCTTAGTTACCTTGCTCCTGGAGAAGAAAATGGTTTATTATCATTGGTGAATGGCAAATATTATAATTTTCTTACAATTAACTCTGATTATTCATTGTATGCTATGGGTGAGAGTAAAGCATCCCGTAAATATGTATTGAAAGTCATTGTAAGACTAATTTTTGTGATCTTTTACCAACTCCTTAAGTTCACCTATGCCATCAAGATATCTTCTTTGAGTATATTACTTAATATTGGAAATGCAATAGCTAGGAAAGTATTATCATTATCCTCTGAGAAGCTGTTGTACTGAGACAGACTCTTTTAATAAATATCGTACAAATATATGGTCAAGGTTCCTAGAAAAACTTACAGTAAATGTACTTTGCAGGACACTGTACTTCAAAAATTGAATTGTCATTTTTGGTACCTTTATGATGGTAGCAACAGAAAAATACTTTTCCACTTCTGTTTGTTAAATTCTGGTTTGCAGTGTCAGCAAAGAGTACAACACTGGGATTTATCTTTCAGCCACCATAGGAAAAGGTGTAGAATAAAAAGAAAACAAGAATGTTTGTGTTTATGGATTGCAGAAATGGGTATCTGAACAGTACATAAAATTGGTAGAAAGGTATCTTAAATTATTTATTTCCAGGAGAAAAACACTTCCTGTACAATATTTATAAAAAGACTCTTCCTTTTTAGTTTATGTCCACAAAACTTGTTTGCCTTGTGATTCAGTAGTAAATACAAGATTTTCTCACTACAGCTGGTGCTGTATGCAGATGTCTGTTCTTTTCATATCCAGTTAAGATATCTGCCTAACTAGCCCTATGGTGGTTAATAGAGCTAGACAAGAGAAATGAATGTCTTCTGGTTTTATAACTATTTTATAAATTTTCTTTTTTTGCTGAAATTAAGTTTTCCATTAGCAGAAGCTGAATCTATCTTTGCTTTGGAGGTGGAATTCTGCCCCTAAAGCAAAGAGGAGGTTCAGAGTCAATAACTCTTTTATGCGTTTTACATGTAAAACTGACTCGCGTCCAAATTTTAGCTAAAGTAACACATTTCTCAGCAGTTGATTATTAAGCTGATTAATGCCTTCTAAGAATTCTAGCTGGAAATGCTCACCGTTCCCTAAGAAATGTTCACCCCAATATGGATGATAGCAAGCAGATGTAGGCACAAGACCTCTCCACTATGTGCTCCTCCAACATTGAAAAAACATATTCATAGTTAACTGTAARGAGCAGAGATAGTACCACACTCCAGCCTCCAGTAGCATGGGCCTACCTAACTAATTTAAAAGACTTACACAGGAGAAACAATTCAGCTGCATGTTTTTCATCTTGGAGAAATGATAGTCACCAGGTCAGTATGCTCCTAAATAGGCCGAGTCTGTGTTGGATCTACAAATGTTTTCTGGGGTATTTAGTGTGTTTGACAAAAATGTATTTCTAGGATTGCTCAGTGGAAATCATTCAGGGAAGAAAAACTATTAATTTCAGAAAAAAAGCCTGAGCATGATGCATTGAGGAAAAACAAGTTGTTTAGTTCTGTTTGGGATTTTTTTCAGCTTTGCTTTACACAATTAAAGCTTGATTAGACKTTCTCCCTTGTTTTTGTCCTTTTAGGTTAAAGGTGACCTTGATAAAAATGTGGTTTTCATCATATGATTTGATCTAAATCCACAGAATATTGCTGGTTAGGCAGAGAAAATAAAGGGCTATATTTGCACCAAAGTACTTATGGTTGTGTACATCCTTTTCCTCTGATTGCTCGTTTCTTAAAGTGAAAAAGCACTATTTTACTTTTTAATGAAAAAAAAAAAAACCAAAAACCATTATCCTTTTGCCCCACTTGTCTTCTAAATTGCAAAATAGTCTATACACACAATTCTAGCTGAGACACTTTTGAGAGGCTCGCTTTGCAGCGGCTGCTGTATATTACTTTCTAAAAAGTCATAACTTAAGAAGCTAGAGAAGCAGAGGTGTAGTTGCCTGCTTGCATGTTCATACATGTGCAAATATTTCACACACAAACTATACAGTAGCTACAAGAAGAGAAATTCTCATGAAGTTCTTGTATTGTTCAATGTAGTTAGCATCCCAATGTTACTTGGTTCTAACTGTACAAGTCCTAGTCTGGAAAAACATATGTTGGTCTTACAAGAAAACTTACTACTCAGTGAAACCAGAAATATTCACCCGAAACACATCAAAGGATATAACAATTTTTACATACCCTCTTTTTGACTTTTAGTCCAATCACAAGCTGTTATTAAATACTCAGTTTATGTTGCTTATGTTTGCTGGTCCTTTCATTTGCCTACTTGACAACTCATCACTATTGTTACTATTACTGCAATATTTTAGAGTAATTCTAGATTATGACAGATGTATTGTGTTGGAATGGTTTAAAATGGTTTTCAGGCTTATTTTTAAAAGCCTTTTCTTTCTATTGTCTTCCTCAAACACAATTTAGTCTCTCTATTTCTATAAGTAGAAAAAACTAAAACACATGGATTAAGTCAATTTGCAAATAAAGCTTTTAGCTAAAAAAACCCTGGAGATTTTTTTTTATTTATTATCCTTAATGTTGTCTAGATGTAAGGCCTATGTGCTTTAGATAGGTTTGCAATCATCCTAAAAAATAAACCCCAAACAAGTAAACAAACAAAGAAGCAAACAAACAAAACCCACCAAACCATTACAGTAACAGTACCCATGACCAACAAGAAAGACATAATTGACAATTTTTCACAATCTCATTGTAAACGTGTTTTGCTTCATGCTTCATTGAAGCACTCTGTGTCACCGTTCTCTTGTTGCTGGGCCAAAATCAGTTTTATTACACCTCTTTAGATGTGTAATAGGAAAATCTTTGGATGCTCTATGGATTGCCTGATGTTCAAATATCTATGACTCCAATTTTTGTTTGTTGTAGACTCTAGAGTTTGGTAATGAGAACTTTTAAAGACATCAAAGCACACCAACACACATGCAGCCATTGTCCATAGAATGAATTATATTTCAGCAATTGCCTTCAAATGGACAGGTAAATAGTAAATAATATTCAAACCAGTCTGTATTCTTGACTGCTGAGTTCTACAAATCTAAAAGCATATTTGATTCTCCTTCCCTCTGCTATTACAGGGAAATAAAGTTTTCAATAATATATAGCATAAAAATAGATACAAGAACAATAATATTATGCATTTATRTACACTATTTCAGATTACTGTTTCTGAGAAAATTACATGAATATAGTCAATCTTGTAAAATGAAGCTGAAATTTTGACGAGACAACTTGTCTCCTATGTTCTCTTCTAGAATTACAATAATATAAGCTACAAAGGAGTATTGAATTTCAAAATATATTTTATAATCCATCATACTATTTGTTGTAAGAGGATTGTGTTTCAGATGAAATGCAGTTGAAGAAAACTCATCCGTTTCATTGTATTTCTCAGAAAGTGGACTTTCCCTTTAATATATATTTCAATCTGAAGAGAGACATGCTGGTGAAATGAAAACAAATAGCAGTGCTATCTCCAAAGAGACAATGTATTATTTCAAAATGTATGAAAAGGCCCTTGCTTTGCCCTTATGACAGTTAAATGCTCCAAGTGAGACAGGCAAAAAACATGGTTAACTCATTCAAGGAGACATGAAAAGCAACCCTCCTTTTTTTTTTTTTCAGTGTGAAGAGAGAGAGGATGAAGGGGACTGAGGAAATGTGTGTGTGTTTTATAGAAGCCTCTCTGTGGTGCATGTGAAATGAAATCAAGTCTGAATCAGAAAAAGATACTTTTGATTTACATGATGTCTAAATGCCAATTAAAAAAATTAGATTGACTTGCAACACCACTCAAATCATAAGAGGATGAGAAGAATATAGTTAAAATTAATAAGGGTGCAAGATAAAATTATCAACTTAGATGGTGATCACAGTGATGATAAAGTCTGGATAAATGCCTTGTTGTCCAATACAATTTCTTATTTCAGGACTGAGACTTTATTTGAAGGTAAGCATAATCACTGGACTTAAGGAGAAACTTGTTTGATTTTCAGTTTGGGATCATGAAATATTTTTTTCTCTTGGTAATTATTTCATTATTTAAATCTCTCTCTTCACTGTTCTGAATAATCATGATTAACATTTGAATATGTTTTGAGATATTTCATTGGAAAATTATCTCTTCCACAAAATGTGAAAAATAGAACCAATTTAATAACTTGAATACAAGATACAGTCTGTTATATTTCTGGCAGAGGTCTGGCATCAGAGATTTCAATAGAATAAAAACACACAGAAGACATTTGTGTTTTAAAATCATAGAGTTGTAGACTCATTTATGTTGAAAAAGACTCCTGAGTTCAAGTCCAGCCATAAATCCAGCACTGCCAAGTCCAACAGAAAACCACATCCCTAAGCACCACAGCTAAAGGTCTTTTAAATACCTCCAGGGATGGGGACTTAYCATCAATGTCTGACCATCCTTTSAGTGAAGAATATTTTCCTCATATCCAATCTAAACCTCCCTWGGTGCAACTTGAGGCCATTTCCTCTTGCCCTATATTTTGTTGTTTGGTACTGACCCCTACATTGCAACAACCTCCTTTCAGGTAGCTGTAGAGGTTTCCCCTGATGGTACTTTTCTTCAGGCTAAACAACCCCAGCTCTTTCAGCTGCTCCTCATAAGACTTGTGCTCTAGATCCTTCGCCAGCTTCTTGGGAAGAAGATTTTTACTTTCTCCAGACATGCTCCAACACATCAATGTCCTTCTTGTAGTGAGGGGCCCAGAGCTGCACACAGCACTAATAAAAGTGCAGCCTCACCAATGCGAAGTACAGTGGGATAATCACTGGATATGAGGAAAATTGGGGCAGCCTCTTGGCCTGCCACAATTTGGTTCCACCCAGACTCAAAAAGATAGAAGATTATTTTACAATAAAAGCAAAAAACCCTATTGCAGAAATTTTATCTTCCAATATCATAAAAAGATTATTATTCAAACATTCATATTCCCTCATATTAACATTTAAAGTACCTTCTCTGGATTCCACTTTTTAAGATGTAAATGATGATTTTTGCTTCATATGGTTAGTAGGAATAATGTGTTTAAGCATTTTCTTTACACTAGAAATACAAATATAAGTCATTCACTGTTTTTGAAATAAAGGGTTATGCACATATAGATTACCTGGGTGTGTTATATATGTTTGGGATAAAGTTCTAGTTTCAAATTTATAAAATGCCAACTTCATTATCTTTGGATGTGTTTAATAGAGTTCAGATAAAAATGAGGCACTAAGATGAAAGAAGTAATTTCCTACTTATATTAATCTTGAAATAGTAGTTCTGTGATTTTTAAATACACATCATTCTGCAATTACACCATATTCTGTAGAGATTTTTTATATCTACTTTATGCACAGATTATGTAGCATCCTAAGTAATCCCATTAAGCTGTTAAAATAAATTCCTAGAGTCTTATAATTTAATGTACTAATAGTTGCTGGATGAAAGATGAAAACACAGGTTGCAATACCACTAACTGTATAAATAATAGCAACTTTAGTGATCAGTATAGACAAGGGAAACATAAACATCTGAATGTGGGCAGAAAATATTGTACATTATGAAAGGATGGTACTCTCCATTTTTGCTTATTGAGTAACTTTTATTAGGGTAACTATAATATTTCAACCATTTCCTAATGCTTTGTGGTCCTAAGTGACCTCGAGTTTTTCAATTTCTGATGAGTTAATTTAAGCTGAACAAAAGGAGACAGCTGGCACTGTGCAAAAACCTGCTGCGTATTTTTGAATGTTTGTGAAATGTACCTTTGCATCTGCTGGGGTTGGACTAAACAACATAACATGATGTGCAAAAAATGAGAAGTGAAAGCTAAGGTGTGGAGTAGCATAAGGGTTCACTTATGTAATTTGAAAAGAATAGAACTATCGGGAAGGAAGAGAAAAATTGGTAGAAAATAGAAGTGGAAAAGAGTAGTTGTGAAAACATTTAGTTTCAGTTGTTGTAAAATAAACTATTTATAACAAATACTCTAGCTTCACCCCAGCTTCATATGGAGCACCATACAGCTTTGTGTCCTATATTCCTGGAATGGAAGAAGAAAAGCTGGAAATCTCATAACAAAAGCAAAATCACAGAATACAGCCATCCGAGTCCAAGATGACGAAGATATTGTGTGTAGAAATAAGTAAATGTAGAAGAAGTTATAATATATATATTTTTGAATAGATTTTTAGGCAGATAAATTACTCACTGTGAGGAGTCAATGCAAAATTGGCCCACATTTTTGAATGATTGTAATAAAACTTCCATTGTTTCCCCCAGTGTGAATGGAGTTTTCAACACTATTCTTGAACAGAGTAACCTTTGATGTCCATTTTCCATAAGGAGTTGTAATATTTTTCTCTCTTTTTTTTTTAAACTAATCTCATGAGACATTAATATCTTGCAGCTGTAGAAGTCTGTATGCAAATAATTGCTTTGTCAAATAAAACAATAAGTCAAATTTATGAACATATGAATACATTCAGTTTATTAGGCAAATTATATAAAGCCCATGTATTCAGCAAAATAGCATGGAATTCCTTGGACAGTGGTATTGTATTTTTGAAACTGTTTTAAATATTCCTGTGAGCACAAAGCCTCAATAAAATAAAAGTACTGCATAGGAAAGCTTAGTTTATGAAATTTTGTAATAAATAGATTGCAAGCATTAATTTCAGGGTTACACAAAATGTATTTAAACTGATTTCAAGAGCTAAGCACTTTCTAGGTTGTCTGGACATTATTTAAATTTAAATCCCAATATGAAGCTCTGAAAATAGTATTTTTTTTTCCTGTGTAGAGCAAAAATGTGATGTAATTTGATCTGAGGTGATCAAAAATTGTTTATGGTGTGTGGAATGTATGTGATATACAATATGTGGATGTGTATTCTTTCAAGAGCTGAATGGCAAGCATGAGAAATAGTTCTATATAGTGATGACTGCACTCCTAGCCCAAATGACAAGTGTGTGGGTATTTCCCTGGAGGGCAGTATCAAATTGAGAATCACAGTAGTGACTAGAGCTAAGCTAAAGAAGAGTACTGATATCACCTATTTTATAAAAACCATACTTTCTCTGAAATCTGGAGATAAAGTTTAGATTGATTGCATTTATTTTTTACAAAGATCAGAGGTACTTCAAAAAAGAAACTCTTTTTCCCAAGACTTCTTTTTTCTTTGTTACTATACTTCTGTTTATGAATAGATTTACATTGTGCTGATACAGCTTCCTGTGGCAGAAATGCACTAAAATTATGATAAATACATCAGTCACTGATAACTACAAGGATAATGTCTTTATGTCTATACACACCTACTTTTTTTGCATCAAATGCATCATGAAACTTAGAGCCCTATCTATTTACTTATTCAATGCATTAATCAGTTCTGCAAATCATTCTGTCAGGTTAATGAAGACTTGTTTACAAGTTATCAACACTACTATCTGAAAATATTAGGACATTGCATTTCTGACTATTCTGTAGTATGTATTTTGTTTTTAAATCATATTATTTGCACATTTTATGTGCTGTTATAGATACACAAATGATCTCCTGTCATTTCACCAGTATAAGGATTACTGCTGTATTCATATTTACACTGAAACAAGGCTGATGAGCTGTTCCTTTTTATTCACCCTCCTCGTCCATGCTCCCATACATCAACCTGTATCATAAAGTTACCACTGCTGTGTCTCTTTATTTCATCTTTTCATTTGCCTTCCACTAACAAGGGATCACAAAATCAGAAAGTAATTTAAGTTGGAAGGGACCAGCTCCAAAAGGGATCCACTGTAGGATACAATGAGAATGGAAGGAGTGAAATAAGACTTTGAACCCAAGGATGAGGGTGCAGGGGAAAGTATTTTAATTTTTAATCTGCTTTTCTCATTGATCAAATCAATCTTAATTAGCAATAAATTAATTTTCCCAAGTTTGTTTTGCAGATAATTGTAATTGCTAAGTGATATCCCCATCTTTATTCAGTGTTTTAAACCCATAAGTGTCACATTTTTTCCTCTGGGCAGATATCTCACTCCTCCACAAAGTTAATCCACCAAAAATCCACTGCTTAAAGCTGGGTCATTTCTACCGAGCTATTAAGTGTCTTGCCCTGCCAAAGTCTGTGTATCCCCACTGATGGAAATTTCACGTGTATCTCAGAAACACTACCACATCTTTCATTATCTTTGATAGCTCTTGCTTCCTATATCAGTTGAGAATATCCTCTGTTGTTAACTATAGTCTGTTGCTTCCTACCTTGTTGTCACACACATCTAAGAAGATTCTGGGACCGCCTCCACAAGCTCTGCTCTTAGGTATTAACATTGATATCTCTCTTTTCTTTTGTCTTTCTAAGTTTGAACAAAATCCAGTGCACTTAGACTTTCCGTATACTTTAGGTTTTCCAGTGTCATGAACATTGGGTACCTTCTTGCTGGATGCTCTCCAATACATTGATGTCTTTATGTTGTGCAAGGGAGTTCAAAATTAGTTGTCATACTCCAGATGTAACCTCAGAAGTAGTAAATAGAAGGAAAAATTAATTTCTGCCATCTCATTAATGCAGCCCAAGATTCTGGTAACCATCTATGTTACAAGGATTCAATTGTGGCTCAGATTTCAACTCATCTGCTAGGGCCCCAAAGTCCACTTCTGCAAAAATGTTTATAGACAGTCAGTCTCTAACTTTTACTGGTGTATGGGATTATTCCTGCCCAGATGCATGATTTATCATTTGCCATTTCTAAATGTCATGAGATTTATGTCAGTCCTTCTTCCAGCCTGTTGTAGTCCATCTGAATAACAGCTGAACCCTCCAGCACGCTGACTGCTCCCCTGTATGTGTTACTGTCTGCAAAGCTGCTCAGGGTGCTCTCCATGCCATCATTCAAGTTTTTAGTACATATTCATACACATTCAGCAGTGGTGGCTCAAGTACTGATTTTTGTGGCAAAGCACCAGTTATGAGTGAGTCTTTTATTAATGTCACAGCACAGTAATGACCAACTTTGACCACAATGGTCTAGCCACTTTTCTGCTCATCTCATTTTCCACTTATCTAGTCCATGCTTCAGCACTTTTGCTATAAGACTAATATAGGGTATTGTGCAAATTCCTTGCTGAAGTCAAGTTATATGACACCATACATGACATAATTTCTCTTCMAGATTATATCTTGCATCATCTTATTATGCAGTATTTTTCCTAATCCTTGTCTGATAAACATTTTTTCCCTATAATATCYTTTATTATATTTGTTTTCCTATTTCTCCTAGCTTTTAGTCATCTTTTTTAATGTTCATCTCCTCCTTACCTCTTCTGCATATTTGGTGCTTGAAGAGTCCATATTTTCTGTCCTTTGTTCTGCTTTTTGGTTAATTAAAGGGCCAGAAAAGGTTTAAACACATGGCTAAACCAAAATAATATTTCTTTTAGTTACAGAAAACACAGGAACATGTGTTTACATTTCTCAAGATACGCTACACATTTGAACCCAAACATATATGCAGAAGACAGCAACTTCTGATTTGACCTCATAATCACTTTTAAAGACCAGACAGGCTTCTCAATTGGTCTGTTGAATGCGACCTGCCATTTCAAGCCTATTGGCACTACATCTTTGAACCTAGATGTTCTGTGGCAATTTAGTATTGTAAAAAAACCCCAAAACATTGCAAAGATTGAGATGCACAATCAAAGGGCAAGAACTACAGTAAGTGGATTCAGCAGTCTCAAAGCCTTTGATGGGTTTTAAGTATGATTGTTTACCTGTTTCTAGGTAGCCATGATAAATAAAAATTCATTATCTGTGGATGAGAGGATAAATTTGTGTAAAAGGAGATTTTGAACTATACTAAATTGTGACAACTTCACTGGAAGGAATAAATAAATATGAATGGCCTGGAAAAAAGTGAATACGTAGAGTGCAATGCTACGGAATGAGGTTTAATGTACCTTTACTCTAATTTTCAGGTGAAATAGGCTTTCATAATTCAAAGTCAGTTCATTCTGATGATGTGTTAGAGCTCGAAGAGCAAGGTGATTGCAAGAATAATAGTAAACAAAATGAATAAGATAAATTTCATTGAGATTATATAAGAAGGGTTTCTTAGGGTTTTTTGAGTTTATTACCATATTGTTGCTATAATCACAGAAAGATATTGATAAAGAGTTATACATTTGTATTACATTTCCCTACTGGAGAAAGAAAATAATTATTTTACTCTTGCTTTCTCTTCTTGCATATGTGACAACACCAAATCAAAGCAAAGAAACATAGGTTTTCTTATATTTACGGGATGTGCTGATTTTTTCAATCACAAGTAAAGAATAAATTTTAACAAAATAAATACCACCCTGGAAATTATTTCTGATTTTATGTTATTGGTAAAATAAAAAATATTTTTACTCTTCAGCTTCTAGCCATAAGTTTGACTTCTGACTCCTGAATCAATATAAGAAAACTACCAAAACTCAGTTAGGCACTTAAACCCTGGAAGGAAAGGCTTTCAGATGAAACACTTTCTTCAGTGTTTCTGATACATTATTTTGTATGCAGATAATTGTGGAATCCTTTCTGAAGTGCCAAGGTCTCTTTTACCCATTCATAGTTATTTTATTTACAAAACTATGAAGTCTGCAGACATTTATAAGACTGCAGAGAAGCAGATGAAAATGCAGGAGGAAAGATTTAAACCAAGATCCCTTAAATTCAGGTGCATTTGATGTTTCTTCCTCTTTGTATGAAGCTCACAGAACAATAGGCTCATGGCCGGTAGAAGCCTTTCTTGTGCCAGATAAAACCTCATAAGCCCCAAGTTTGGATAAATGGTCCTTTTTYCCTTGTGGCTCGGCTCCACCATGAGGTTTCTTGGGGCTTGGAAAATGATCAACAAGACATTAACTGGCTGTATATTAAAACATTACGTTCTGACTCAGTGGGCATTGTTCACATTTCATTTTCATCTTTTTCAAACACTGAACTGYGTATTACATTCAAAATATAAAACCTGACATTCATATACTTTTATGATAATGAGTCTAATACAAGTTGTTTGTTACTGACTTTTATTTCAGTCATCACATCTCAGCCAACAGGCATCATGCTAAAACAATTATTTTTGACAAACTGAAATCCAACTGTTCAATGACAAACATGAGAGAACACTTTAGGAAAAAATGCCTTTAATCAGAGAAAGTACATATTTCTATTGTTCGGCAAGGCTATCCTACATTTAAAATATCTTACTTAAAAAAAAATTAAACCAAAAACGATCTGAAGAAAAATARTAAAGTCTTCAAGCTGAACAGAATGCTCTGAAGGTTCTTCACTATACATGGTCCATTTTATAGTTTAACTATGCTTTACTTTGGATCAATTGAAGTATCCTAAAAATGTTTTCTTGATGCTTATTTCTACAAATAGAATTCTCTGTGGATTAAGGCATATTTTCATGCTTAAATACATCTCATGCACCMAACAAAAGCTAAAATTGTTGCTATTTGTATCATTCTAGAGATGGGAATACAATTCCTTTAATCATTTTCCAACAGCCTATTCAGCTTTTCCTTTGAACTGAAGCTACCTCTGCACCCTGTTATGCCAGGTCTTGTTGAAAACGTTTAATGTAAATACCCCTGCTAAACTGAATTCCCCTGAATTTTGAAGGATTTGGGCCTGATATTCCTTATTCTGTGCTCAATATCAATTTATGAGGTTTTAGAATAATTCTTCAGTATTCTTCAGTAACACTACACTGTGAAGTAGCCAGATGGCCTGTCCTTTCTCTTGCTTTCTGTTTCCTCGATTCAACTACAGCAAGAGATGTGCCTACCCAAAAGTGGGAGCCTACAAGACAGTAACATCTGTTTTGACTGACTGATATTCTCCAACTGACTGCCAGGAAAAACAGAATAAAATTTTCTTTAAAAAGGTACCAGCAGTGGTATGAAAGTTAGCCTTTATCAAAGCTAACCTTCAGTTCTGTAAAAGCAATTTAATTACATGGTTTTGTAATTTTTAAAATTCATATATAGTTGAGCAAACGCTGACTTTTGCCTCAGCCAAAGAGCCTTGCTGGCAGAAAAGGTTCCACTGCAAGTTATTCAATGTTCTTTGAAAGGATTTTTTGTCTTGTTTCTATGATTGCAGTTCTGACAACAACTAGAACTATGTGAGCACCCTAGGCAGGTATTTTTACAGCAATTCTAAATTTATATGTTTCTTTCCAAACTAGGTATGTTAATAAACTGCCTTGGTTTGAAAGACAGGTGTCTGCTAGGGAAAAGCCAGAGCCCCCCCTGCAATGGAGAATKCAAAACCCTCCCTCCAAATTTTTATAAATTTGAAATTAAGGGGCTTTCAGGCAAAAAGATGTGGGAATAGGAATGACAGTTTTTTACTAGTATATAAAAAAAAGCAAACAAACAAACAGCTACTGCACTAATAGTAAAACAGAACGAGAACCTTGAGGGGCTTTGCTCCACAAATCCCAGGGCAGTCTGATCCCAGTGTCTCTGAGCCACCAAGCTGTAACAGTGGAAGATCCCGGGCTGGTGATGAGGTAGATGGGGAGTTCGGCAGTGGTGGCTGGAAGAACAGCAGAGATGTCTCAGCAGGGCAGCGGTGTGAGGTCAGCGTAGGCAAAAGCCTCAAAGCAGGGCCGGAGAAACGGCAGCAGTGGGACAGGGCCGGGCCCGCTCCAATAGGGCAGGAGGCAAGCTCAGAATTCCCAGGCACACGAGCAGATGGTGTTAGGTTTCCCAGGACTGGAGTCGGTGGTGACCCTGAATTCCTTCYGCAACGAGCAGAGCAGGCTGGCTGTGTCCTCTCTCCTGAATCCCGAGAGCCACCTGAGAGCGACTGCCACACAGCCCCCTTCTATTTTCCTGCCCCCAAGACCTCACCTTATCTTCCCTGTGTGAGGGAAACACCCCAGAGATGAAAAAAAAAAAAAAAAAGGTGTAGCCAGTTTCTCCCTTATCTTCCCTGACCACCTCTTTTGTCATCGGTTAAGTACCTATAAGTACTGGTATTTATTGTCCTAGCAACTTAAGGGAAAAAAATTCTATAAGGAAGAAAAAGGAACAAATCTAACTCCCCAACACAAAACAAAAAGCTTTCTGAATAAACATCTATAGATGTAGTCAAGAATGAGTTAGAGCAATTTATGTTTCTAWTTATTTAACTTAACACACAGCATTGCTCTTCTGAAGGTTCTTCAGCTTCTGTATATGTGAAGAGCTGTACAGAAAACAGTGGAAATAAATTGYAAATGGGATGCAGGTTTCAGCAGAAAAAAGGGTTGAATCTGAGGCCAAATAGCTAAAAGGGAATTATCTGGTTCTAGAAACAAACCTTTTCCAGTACTGACACAGATTTTGACAAGAAATTCAGAATACATTAGGAAGATGGAATAACAAGCTGGAGATCTATTACATRCTGATTATTGTTCGCTGAGATATCTACATTGCCCAAAATGCCAACAGAGAGATAAAAAAGACATATATGCTTAAAAATCCAAGATCCAGAAAGTAATAGAGTTTATGTGATTTATAAATCTGCCTACCACTGCCAATGATATCCCATTTAGCTTGAGGATAAGATTCCTACAGTTCTTAGAAATGTCTTTCCATTAAGGTAGGTAATAGTCTTTCACTTAACACCAGGGTGCTAGCTGGCAAAGTTGACGCCTGCCTTTTTAATGACAGCRCAGAAGTAAGCTCAGCCTTGACAAAGTGCAGGTACTTTTCCTGTAATTTTAAAAACTGCTTCAGACAAATCCAGCARCAGTTCAGGGAACAAGATGCTTTTTTGCCTGTGTCTAACCTGTATTCACCATTCTAGAGGAGCAAGCACTTCTGACTTCAAAGGGYATAACTTCCAGAAGAATTGTGAGGACAAGTTTTATGCAGAGCAGACTGAAGACTGAGCCTTAGACTACTTTTGCAAATTCCTAAATCTCCTCACTTCCTTAACAAGTGGTTTATTACCATCTTTTACTGTCCAACTACCTTGACCAGTAGCCTGACTGAGGGAACATGGTTTAAGTTTGGCTAGAWAATTGGATTTTTCCAGCAAGTTAAATGAGGGGAAGATTATTTTACGCCTTATCACAGGAGGCTACTGTTGTTCTAATCTGTGTTCTAGACAGATAGSTGTGGACATTTCTTCCAGTACAATTTCATATGCCAGAAAAGGGTCACTTTGAGGCTTGATGCCTGATGATGGGGCAGAGCTATCTTTGGAGGTTAGAAGAGACTCCTACATGGCACTCCATGGAGTATTTTAAAAGTCTAAGTGCTTCACTGGATTAAACTATCATTCTTGGAACATCTACCAATGCATCCATATGCCCTTCATTGTTTTTCAGAGTRTCATGACTGTAATTTTGCCAAAATTTCATTAATCGCAGGGTTGTATACAACAAGCAGGAAGCAAAACTATTTGTAGTTTTAGACACATCCTCCGTTCAAGATCAATTTGATGCAGAAGTTCCAAAGGGTAGCTTAAATAACCTAGTTCAGCACTGACAACTTTAACTTCCTTTTCAGTAGATACAATCTGTTCCCTGCTCTCAGCTTGGTGAAAAAGAATGAAAAAGAGTGAAATCTATATTTTTCACTGCAGTTCTGTCTGAATCCTCTATGTACTTAGTAGTGTCACAGAACCTGCTTCTATCACACATATACTAATCACTGCAGAAGTAAAGCCTTTTTTCCTCTGTTTATTGCATAGTTAAATATTAATCACTTTATGTTCCTGTATTGCCTAGAATTCTCCAAATTTTTAAAGATACTGTAGGCTTAGACTTTCTGCCTGGCTTGACTTTTCGCAGCTATGAACCTGAAGGAGTTTTCAACTCAGTGACATGCATTTTTAAAAAATTCTAAATAAGTAATGCACATTTTAAAAAGATGCTCTGAGGGAGACGAAATAAAAAAKCTCACACAAGCTGACAGCCTCAGAGAACGCAAAACAAATGAGCARGCCCCAAATCTGTTTCACACTGCAGTGCAGAGCTATTTCAGAGAAGTCTGGTCAGTCTTCCTGTGAGTAGTACTTGTAAATAAAGTTCCAAGGAACAATAGAAAACCTGCAGTCTTCTGGTTATTACTTCAGGGGATTTTTTACAATAACGACATTACTTTGAATCATTGGATACAAAATGACTATGTATGATTTTTAGCTATTCACTGTTGTTCATTCATGTATGTCTTTAYGAAGCATTTAAGCTTTTCACCTGACTGTATTATGSAACAGATTTTAGGAAAATGCCTTGTTTAAAACATTTGTTYTCCTGATTATCTGATTCCAAATTAGAGAACTACCAACAACAMAATCATTTGAATGCTTCTGCCTCTAGGATATTTTAAATTTTTGTGCAAAACAAAATAACTTGACAAGCAAAATGTTCTTTACAGCAGAATTGTACCGTGGATGTGAAGTATGCGATGAAAGAAAACTAGAATTTGTCCTGGGTAGAGAGACTATCCTCAACATGTGAGTTAAATAAGCTGGATTGTTCCTTTCTTTTCATATGATTTTGTACAAGGTCTGTTTTTCAATATGTGGTCAAAATCATGATGACCATAAATGAAGAAATATTTTGTTTCTTCATCTCCCTGTAAGTATTGTAGGTATGAACAAAAATTAAATTGCTTTGTATAATTATGAATAACAGACATCTGAAAATATTGATAAATACTTTGATCCCTAATGTCCTCCAATGCTGCAAATAGGCTTTACTGCCTTCAAAAAGTAAACTGAAATTCCTGAATAACAATTTTGACTGTAGATACTGAAAGTCAGAACTGATTAGCTCTTGAATGCCCAATATTTTTTTGTTTAAYTGAGATACAGTTAAACTGAGACTGATATATTTTAACATCTCAGGCCAGATTCTCTTCTCTTATCCTATTAAAATGCAAGCATAACTATAAKGTTACTTCCCCTATTCTAAGCATGACACAATTTTGTTCAACAGCTATGCAATTACTTATCTTGTTTGCATATTACTATAATAAAAAACTATTCCTAAAAAAGATAGCCATCAATTTTCACAAACTAAAAATACTTGGGGCTCATAGTTGTGCTAATTAAATAATTCTCACAAAAAAGTTTATATGACTTATAAAACCAAGTTCTACTTAGTTTTTCTTAGTCATGGAAGTATCTGTTAGCTACACAATATATCTTAAGGAAAGAATGCTAATATTTTAAGGATTGTTTTCTGTATCTTGAAAAATCATGACTAAGGCAGGCAGGTACATCTGCTGTGTCCAAAGAGGTCAGGTACTGTAATCCCAGGGCAGGAGGTGGTTATTTAAATAATGAAGGATTTTAAAACCAGACTTCTATTTTATTCTACGAGCTCTGTMGGATTGTCTGCATGCTCAGTATTGATTACTCTCTGGTTGGATTGTGAAGACTTTGCCCTATCACACGTCCTTGAGACAGTAACATAGAAATCCATTTGCCTTATGATTAACCTTTCACACAGCTGCTGAATTTAGTTACTGTGTGCATGGGACTTTGGAAATAACTATATTCCCATGGCAATAATGGAAATGAAAGGAAGCAAGCACTGCACCAAGCTTACAAAGCAGTGCCACTCGCCACATGCTGTAAAATGTTCAGAATTACACCCCTGTTAACACCCTTAACTTTTCTAATATACTTCAGCTTTTATTAGCATGTTCAAATGAAACTATCTACTTTGCTTTTCAAAATAACAACTGCATTGTCTGTGTTCCTATGATACCATGGGATATGCATACTTATGTATCAGCGTGGTGGTCCAGCAGCAACATGCTATGTGTGGTATGTGTGGTTTAGTTCTTGGATTTGGAGCTAGACAAGGCTTCCAACAGACTCAGAGATACAACATCAGCACAGCTAAAACAAGACTTACCATGAGGGAAAAGACGTAACCCCAACAGAGTTGCAAAAGAAAGAGCCATATACTGGATGATGACAAGAGACTGCTGGGAAGTATTTGAAAGCATTACAAAACAGCAAATAAATAAGTGACAAGGTTAAAATTCAACAAAATAAATATTCAGCCTTTGATTTAGACATTCATTTTTCATCATCTTCTGGGAAAAAGATTGTTTTGATACCTGGATCTAGCACACATGCCTTTGACTAAAATTGAGCTCATATATTTACAAGTTTTTCAAATCATCACTCTTCTAATAATCCCACAATGCAAGGCCATTTATATTTATTAGCACTATTTGATTCTGACAGTACRACATTAGGAGTAGTTGAGTAGATTAATAGAAGAAGATGTGCAATATTATGGTTCTTATACATGTGTRTRTATATATGCAGGTTTCAGCATTTATGAATCTGTATGAAATGCAAGAATGGGAGATTTATGTTTTAAAATGTACTTTTTGATATAAACAAAATACTTGAAAGGTGTTTTGATTCTCTTTATGAAAGGGAATTGTCCATAACACCCCTTAGACATACTTTAAGATTTATTGATGCTGTTCTATAAACTTTTTAGACAAATAGYGGATCAAAGAAAACAAAACTTGGGGAAGGATAACTGCATGTAAAAAAGGGGAACAAAGTCACACTTTAGGCTTTCATCCTTTGAACTTCCCAAACCACAGTATTTGTATCAACAAAACACTTCMTTTTTGTGCCATTTGAAGTTTTAATAATTTGCTAGTGATTCTTCCACGTGCTATCTGCACTATCATAAGCCAGTATCATTGTAGGAAGTAAATGTGAACTTTTTCCCTGTCATGATAAGATTTTCATCATCATCATCATCTCAGAGCAGCTGTGACTTTTTCTCATTTGTTGATAAGCYTTTTGTCCAGTTTATGGATGACAAATACCCTCGCATCTGTTTCTGTATAAGAGCAGCATAAAACCATGTAAAAGACTTTAATGTATCTCTGTCAATTCACAGTCAGAGAAGAATGTTGTTAGAAAAAGTCCTGAACCCCAAAAGTTAGCTTTGTGCATTATAACACCTTCCAATATGCTCACAAACACAAAAGAAAAAATTCAAAGCATAACACTCAAGAGGAGATGAAAATGGAATCTGTTTAAGGCACAACAGATGGTGAATGTAGCAAAATTCTGGATTCAGAAAAGGGGATAAATTTTGCCTAACTTTGCATGCTGTACTATGTTATTACTTAGGCTGAGATGACTAGTATAAACTGCTTTTAAATTTAGCAGGGAAAAAAAATTACACCTTTGGTGTAACAATTATCTGACCTATTTACATTTGCACTTTAAGATAAGAAAAAGTACATACTGAAGTTTCACTTCTTTTTATTTTTATTGTTACTGAAGRTGACCAGTTCTGATACATACTTCTGTATTGTAAATACTCTGAGCCATATTCTGAGTTATTTGAAGCATGTTTTTTATTTAAAAGACTATAAATTGAGCCATGTTTAGTTATTTAGTCATAAAGTATCTTCCTTCACCCTGTGACAGACCAGAAAACAGAAGGTACTTCCACTTCAGTCCCCAAAAATGACAACAAATATATTTCTCAGTCTTCAGAACAGTGGGAAGAATTTTTGCTGCCATGGAGGAAGGCAAGAAAATGTTTACAGTTGAGTCCTTTCACAAAGTCGCAATAAAATTTGTCAGAAGCTTTTCTTCATGTCTCATTTTTTTATATTCTCTAATGGCAGAATGGACTAYTGCATTAGTCAATTATTCTAGTAAAAATTCTTACATTTTACATTTGTAGCTATGGTGGCTGAAATTATTTCTATGGATCTCTCCTGTTAAAAAATATTRCAACTGTACCAGAAGCTTCCTACTAGGTTCTTAATATATTTTAATAAATTCTTTAATTGAACTTTTAATTTCTCTGTACATGTGATGACATTAAAACATCCCTGATTTTGTTGTAGGAACTTCATGACATTGACTGGAGCAGGGCCAGGCAGATGCAGAGTCCAGTGTGGTAAACAGAAAATTACCAGCTGTAAGAAGTAAAGCAGGACCCACAYCTGCTCTTGTTGCAAGGAACAGGGACTAAGCATTCTCTTGACAGTAACTAGTAGGCAGTGTGAATATCTTGCCTTACCATATAAAGTTGCTAACTTACAAATTAATTTTTGAAGACCATCAGGAAGACTTCATTYTGTTAAGATTTAGTATAGTTAGTATAGTTAGTTCAAGGAAAGTTAAACTGCTGGGGACATAATAATTTCTGAATCATAAATTATTCAAAATAGCCTCACTTTTAGATAGGGGTTGCATACTTTAAAGGTATATGTGACATTAAGTAATGCTTTTTTTTCTGATTGATGAATGCCTGGTTAGAGAGAATGCTTAAAATGTTCTGATTCTATTTACCTGAAATGTTGAAACATGACCCTTGTCTTTTTCAAATTTATACACAAGCACCTCAGCTGTGTGAGATATTTACTTTGTTATAGAGTTCACAGGAGAAACCTTTCTCTCAGAGGAGAAATCTTCATCCATTTTGTTCCAGGAAGACTGAACTTGTCAATTGAACATTATCACATAGTGGRATGGCACAAGTAATTAAACACACAGAAACCTGAAATCAGCAAGAACCAACAAGCAAACAAACATAACCACCCACCCACCCCCCCCGCAAACAAACAAAAATAAAACCCCAAAAAGAAAAAAAAAAATTCCCACCAAATAAATCCCCTAAAAACAACCAAAACCAAACCCAATACCAGTGGGATTAATTGCAAATAAATAATTTTAACCAAAATAATTACTTAACATTGTTAATTCTGCCTTGCAGAGATCTACATTTATATATGTTGTRCACAAATCCCTTTAAATTGCAGAACTGAATGTACACAAGTGAAAAATTGATACATTTTCATCTAGAGTTTGCCTTTCAAACTCAAAATGCCATGTTAGTATGGACTTTTTTGCTTCTTTGGATTGTTTATTTGGAAGTAAGAAAAAAATGCAGTCTTTGTTGGACATGCTGAGGAAGCTCATATCCCAAGAGCAGTAAATGAATGAAATGTTACAGTAAGAGAAAGAAACAATAAAGTAAGAAAGGAAATTCAAAAGAGGACATATTTATTATTTTCTAGGTCTATTCAGAAGGAATAGAATGGTACTTCAAACAGCTTGATATCTTAACTAACATGTTTCCTTCAAAATTCACAGTTATTGCTGTCTAAGAGTTAAATTATTTTTCCTCTTTTATTTATTTCTAAATTTAAAGTAGAGAWTGAAACCAATATATTTCATAAGGAAGTTTCTTTTTCTGTACMGTTTTCAATTTTTTTCCAATAATAATATTAATTATTAATGATAAAGAGAGGAAAGTGTTTTATGACATCTGATTTATCTTGAAATAAAAAGCTATTTAGTAGTAATTGTGTTCTTTTATAATCTTGAAAAGAGAATCTTCTCATCATATATATTTTTCTGTGCACATCTCTATATGTAAAGTTGGTCATTATTGTTTTTTCTTTTTTTTTTAAGGACATTTGTCAAAATCAATTTTGTTTACAAAAATATATCTACCTGAACCAAGTTAAGAAAAATGTAAAGCTCTTAAAACCTTTCAACTTCCCATAACTGGTTTGTCAAGTAAATATTATACATATATTTAATGGCTTTAACTGTAGCCAAATGGATTTGGAAATACATATAAACTCCAGCCTTGAGGAGTAAAGATCACATATTTGCACAGATGTACATACATGCATCTGTATCTTTCTATTTATTGTACCTGGAATGAAGAAAAACTGTGCCAACAAAGATATTCCTTTTGTCTAAAAGGAAAGTTTGTGTGATTGACAGAACAGGATTCACATTATGCTGTTCAGTTAGTTTGATAAAAATCTGAATTTGTAGGATAAAATTTAGGCTATTTGAGTTTCTAACATATCTTAAAACATATTTCTATTGCTAACATTTTTGTTCTGTATATCATGATTCAGTTCTGAAGTTCATAAAAGAAGCACAAAGTCCCAGTTTAGATCTTAGTCTGGATTTTCATATGTCTATTTCTACTGTATTTAGTTTGATTTAAATTTTATAGATTGTCRTCTTTCCTAAGTGATTTGACTGTGACAAATGCCTTAAAAATACTTTGATGCAAAACTAATATTGCAATATTGTCYTTAAAAGTGTAAAAATCTCCATGAGGTAAAAAGCAATAGTGGAGAGAAATCCAGTGGCCTTTTTTATGTATGTATGAAAATTGTAACATAATCATATGAGAACAAGAACTGAACATACACTTCGAGAATTATTCAGCATGAGAAGTTTTATCCACCACCCAAATTKTTAGTTTACAAACTGACTCATTTCTGTGGTATAATGTCTTTCCATAGTTGCCCTTAAATACTTGAGAAATTGTGGTCAATATGTGTTTTGGTTTCGACTGGGACACAGTTAATATTCTTCACAACAGCTGGTACACAGGGTTGTGTTTTACATTCATGCTGAAAACACTAATTCAGGGATGATTTATCCACTGCTGGGCAGTGTTTCCACAGAGCCAAGTCCTTTTCCCCTCTCAACCGACCCCATCAGTGAGAAGGCTGGGGGTGAACAAGAAGTTGTGAGGGGACACAGCTGAGAGAGCTGATCCCAAGCAATCAAAGGGTTATACCGGGCCACATGGTGTCATGTTCAGCATGTAAACCTGGGAGAAGGAGGAAGGGGAGTAATTCGGATCAATGGTGTCTTCCCAAGTCACTTTTACAGGTGGCAGAGCCCTGTTTTCCTGGAGATGACTGAACATCTACCTTCCTATGGGAAGTGGAGGATTAATTTCTTGATGTTTTGTCCTTTCATGCACAGGTTTTGCTATTAAAATTGTCTTTATCTCTCAACATATAAATACTTAACTTTTCTCTTTCCATTTCCCTCCTCCACCCAACAGTGCCAATGAGTGACTGTCTGTGTTGAACTGAGCTGCTTCTGGGGTTAAAAAACAACAACAAAAAACAGCTTTAAAGATCAAAATAGTATGTGAGATTATTTAGAAGACAGGGTGTACAGAAAACAAAGAAATTTGATGGATTGTCATAATCTTTAAATCAGGAAATAATAACCAGGTAGCAGCATGAACCTAATCTACGTAGCAGAAAGAGAATAATCAGTTCTAGACTTTAGCTTCACCTTAATTCAGGTTTATATTCCAACACTAAATGCAACAAATGAGAAAAAGTAATGTTTGTTAATGTCATAGAATGGAAACAATTCGTCAAAGATGGACATGGCCTGGAAAGTAGAGTGAAGCATCAGGGATACTGAGTGCAAGAATAAAGGAAAACAGTGAACATTCTCCTATATATAAAATGGATGAAGAAACAGGAAAGTTGCAAACAGGTATAGCACTAGTAGGACTCCTTCATTAGTATGAATAAAACACAAAAATCAAATCAAGTGCAATGCAAATGTGTGGTATATATATGTATGTGCTGGAGAAAGAAAAAACAGAAAAATGTGGGATTTTTTGTAGAAGAGTGGAGAACAGTTTTCTGTGTGTGTGAATCTGGAAGTGATTACATCAGTTGCAGAAAACTATATCAGCAATCATCAGAAAGAAAAGTACTTGTTCATGACTAATTAAGGAAGATCACCTTCTTGGGAAAATATGAAGATAAAACAGAAACCTAGTAACAGAGGTTGATTAAAATCTCTTGAAAGAGGTCAACAGGAAGATCTTAAGATTCTTCACTGAAACATTGTAGACAGATATTTTGGAGGCAACACAGATAAGAAGCTGATAGATCTTCAATAAACTAGAAAAAGACAAGGCCTAAAGTTATGGTTAATAGTTAAAGGCAACAATAGGAACTAGAGGAAAATTTATCATACAGCTCTGAGCAAGAGCACAATACTGACACAAATGGTGTGAAAATGCCAACATATGTCAGTTTATCAAACACATATTCCAGATAAAGCAAATTAAGGTCTTAGTAACACTTTGTGGACATGGGATGTAAAGGTTGGCATCAGTGTCAGAAGGTTTGGGTAAAATTTAGGCTTCCTGGCCATATGAAAATACTCAGAGTTTTGTCTTACAGAAGAAGGGCAGGAGGGCAGAAGCAARAAAAGATAAAAGAAAGAGCAGAGAGAAAAAGCAAAGAGAGGATGAGGGCAGACTGGGCAGTTGTCACTGGGGGCAATAGACCAATAGCTGAAGTTACCTAGAAGGTTTCATCACTGAAATAATATAATCAATCAAGTATGTAAAAATTCGGCAAGTTACAAGGTGGAGGAAAATGAAGTTTTAGGGTTGGTATTCAGTTCTCGAAATGCAAATACTATGGGAGTACCTGACAGCTACATCTTCAGAAAGGTACATATTTCRAATAATCCTGTGTCATCTCATATGTTGTTAGATGCCAGTGTTTATGCAATTAAATGTACCATTAGATTGTTTCATGTAGCTGTTCACGATGATACCTTTTTCATTAGGCTATGAAGAAGAAAGGTGAAAAAATTTTGCTTTGCCTTTTGAGAAATTTGCAAAATGAGTTAGGCGCCAAAGCAGTTCTGTTGATGGGAACTGGACTAAGCTTTTTAAGCTTTTTAAGGCAGTATTACCTTTAATATTGCCTTCAAACAACAAAGAACTGACATCTGAACCATTAGTCTTTCATCTTGTCCTCAAAGAAAAATATGTCYTAAAATCCTTTACATTAAATTATCCATCACTAAGTCATTCCTATGACAGAAACAGACTAAAGCAGGACATACCACGTACCTCAAATTTCTGTTGCAATCAGTTCATAATTCATGGCCACTGGGTGAAGATGGATTTAATGCCTACAAAATCCCCCTTTAACCGTCCATATCACACAACCAAGATAGACTAGAGGGAAGGTTGCTACTGTTATAATAATTTTGTTCTAATTATTATATTTACAATTTTAAGGGACTTGCTTTTCTTCATATTATTGTTCTGGTTTCAGGSAAGGACAGGGCTAATTTTTTACAATAGCTATTTCCAGTAAATTCTTATCTCAACATGGGGTTGGCTGCACTTAATTTCTAATTACAGCAGTTCAACACCATCAGCCTGGTTGTATTCAATAAAAACTTTCACCGTCACAAATGTAACCATATTGGGATTTATTGAAGAAAATACCAATTTGGAAATTACCATTGATAAATGTGCTTATTGTATTAGTGCTAATACAAAAAAATCAATCATTAATTCATTAATCTTAACTTTGCAATCAATTAAGCTTCATTTCACCTGGGTGTCATCTGATGYAAAGACTCAAATCTTCCTGCAAAGCATCCCTGTTTTGGGGAGAAGCAAGGAGCCAGCCTGTTGACTTGTGTGTGAAATGGTGTTGCATTCTCATCCTCTGCTATGAAGGATTTCAAATGTCAGATTTCTGTCATAATGGTGAGGGGGGCAGGGACTTTACATATGAATGAGAGATATAGAGAGTTTTGTTTACAAAAGCTGTGGGTCTTGTGGAAGGGTGGAACAAAACTGTGGCTTGTTGGTATCACTCCCTCTTCGACCCCCCTGAGGCTGAGATAAGATGAYCTCTGCCTGATAACCTGTCACTTTTATCAGCAGGCTAGCTCACCCACATTGATTCCTTTCTCATGGGAATCCCATCAACGCATGCCTCATGGCTTTAAACCTCATTCTTACAAAAATGTGAAACAAAAATATACTGCCTAAAGGGTAACTYGCTTCAAGTTTATCCTATGGCATACAATGAAATGGATCCAAGAACACAAGACAATGAATAGAGAATGTTCATTTTCTGTTTTCTCAGTAAAAACACTGTAGCTGGCAAATGATGCCAGTGGGTGGCTGGGTCAAAGCAAACAGGTGGTGGCAGTGTTCTCATAATGCACAATTACAGTGGAGTCCATTGCCCATACAACATGAATGAAAGAATGCTACAGTGATTTAGAAAGCAACCATTGCATCAAACCAAGCAGAAAATCTAAGATACCCTCTGTATTACTCATCTGTGACTGATACGTTAAAAAATTTCACCCTGCAGTTAGTTTGTTTTCATCCCTTCAGCTTTGTTMTTATTGTCTTTACAGTTGTCTGCCTCTTCATCATTACCACTTTATCGTCTTCAAATTCTTACTAATTTCTAAAATGCTTACTGCTCCCAGCTTCTCTGTTGAAACAAAACAACTTCAGTTCTATCCACAGGATGCAGTTAGAAATTTTCAAATATCAAAAACAATGGTGGGATGACGATTGTTTGTTTTCCTTATGTGGGCTGGAGCCATAGTATTTGACCAAAAGCCATTAGAAAATTTTAAGTCATCTAACAATAGAAGTTTTTCACTATTATTTTGAGGCCTGCACTTGTGTCAGCTTTCCTTTACGTAAGAACTCAAGATTGGTATTTATTTTTAATGGTTTTCTTTGTCCGTGTTAAATGTCCTTTAGTTACATCAAGAGCAAACAATTTTTTCTTAACAAAACAATGGATCTCCTACCCAAAGCAAAGTTCAGACAATTCTTTGTTAAGTAGGTAGATGTTCATTCTTGGTTTTGAGATCTGACAGTTTTCAGAGTARACAGGTTTTCCTTTAGCTCTATATAAGGGTCTCTAGAAGACCTCATATGACTGGAATTTTATAGTTAGTTTGTTCACTGCCAACATTCCTGAAGCATGCTTTTTTTCATTACCTGAAGCTTCTATAGTGATGAGTTTGCAGCAATTTTTTCAACAGTGTATCTGGAAGGCACTGTCAACCAAAACTGGTGTCTCATTTGCATCCCTCATTTAGCTTAGCAGATAACTGTGATCTTTTTGTAATCCAAATGCATACCACAGGAATGCAGGCAGTGTGCAAATGGGACTAGAAGGCTGATGCCAGCAAAGCAAATTCTTCACTGGGGACAAGAAAACATTATGATTCACAATATGCATGAGCTCACCAATAATGGCTTTGAATTCTTGCTAAAGAATATTTTGTGCTCATCCTGGACTTTCAGTTTAAAAATTTCCTTAGTAACAGTTTTTCCAGCACTCATAGAATCTCTGACTAGTTCTAACTCTTGAAAATATCCCTCTTTGGATTCCCTTTTTGTTTCTGTGCGTTAATGTTCTATTAATTTTGTGACCACACATTTGCCYTCATCCCACAGCATTTTTTGTTTTTAATTACCCCCAAATCCCATCATAGGACACAATTACATAGCTGAAATACAGAGGGTACCTTTTCCTTGCATTTGCTGGTAGTATTGATTTCACTCTAATTCACTTCTACAGTCCTACCTAGAACTCACAGAAGTGCAAAAAATCACAATAAATCCTTGAGAAATTCACACCATTTGATAATTTTACAAGTTTCCCCTATCCTSCCTAGAAGACCTTTCACATCACATTAAATAAGGAAATCCTGATATAATCCCCCAATTATGCAGTTCAACTACCTTGAGGAATAAACCCCTTATCTTCCTTTCACGTAAAGTAAATAAATTCTTACTGAAAACTCCATTTAATTTGGTTTTCTGTTCATCCATCTGCATGCAAATGCAAAAAAATTGAGGGAAAAAYAATATTTTACTGAACAAAAAGAATACTATTACATTATTATTTTGTTAACTGTCGGGAAGTGCAAAGCCATGAACAGAAGTGAAACCACAATTACTAATTGCATATGTTTTAGAAGCAGCTTTTCATTATCTGTCATAATTTTATCGCATATTAGAGTTATTTTTTCCTGGGTACTATAGTCATTTTCATCATTAGAGAGTATAAGAAGCTCATTAATTACCTTGAACTGCCAAGTTACTTTCTTCCTAAATTACATGTCTATTTCCTATTTTATGTTTAAGACTTTTCTTTTCAAGATAAATTTAAGCTTTTTTTCTTTTTTTTTTCCTTCTTAGAAGATGTACTAAAGCAACATGATCAGCTTTATAATTAAATGTTTTGACATGAATAAGCTTATCTGCTTTCCTGAAGACAGTGGGTGTAGTTCATCGGGTTATACAAGAAGTCCTTATCATTAAGTACAGGAATATGARTGCAGAAAAAGTTATAAATACTGAAATAGCTTTTTAGCATAATTCACAATTTAAATRCTTTTGTAGAGATTTGAAATAATGATGGACAAGAGAATTTAAGATTAAATTTTCCTAATCATAAAACTGAGCTATTGCTCACCAGATAACAATGAACACCACTACCATTAGTWCTTGATCTCTTTGTGCTGACAAATAGAAAATAACATCAGGGTAAGACAAGGGGCACCAACAAAAGAATTTCTAGCTTTGAATCAACCCTTTTACCTCTTCTAAATTTATATGTACTGTCTGCCTTTTGACTGAACGATAGTAATCCTGTAAACTGAGTAAAATGAACAGTGTTCTCACAGCTAGACTAGGTAGAAATTTAACTCCAGACATTCATCTATTCTTGCAGTTGAATTGTGAGTTATCAAATCATATTTCAGAGCTGACTGCTTTGCAGCCGCATACAATTGGTTCTTTCTGGCTCACACTTCAGCATTCCCCAGTCAGGTCACTATACAAGACAGCAGCATTGCACTCTTTCTGTTGCTCTGACTTCTACTTGTGGAAATGCACTTTTCTGCTCCAGTTTTGTACCAGTRATTTTCAGACCATAAAATGCTACTGAATCCCCTTTTAGCATTACTCCTGTATGAGGGATCTGGAATTAATTGACTGTTTATGCCAAAGAAGCTTTCAGCTATGAGTCTTTGAAACAGTTCTGTTCTCTGCTATTATTTCTAAAGAGTAGGTGTAGRGGAAAGTAAATCTTTCTCATTTCCTTCAGGAAGATTTTTTGATTTTATAAAACTTGTATGTGACTGTTCATGATCTGCATATTCATAAGTTTTAGAGCACTCTCTGTATTTTTTTTATTTCATTTTCAAGTGTTATTTTTTGTATCCGTAGAAGCATTCAAATGCTATTCTGAAATAACTCAGTGGGCCACAAATTRCATTCTTCAACAAGGAAAGAGCATTCAGGTGAGCAGGTAAGAAATTATTTCCCAGAATAATAAAAATATTARGCATCAAGACAGACTGTGAGGCCTACTGACTGGAAAGCAGCTTGACAGAAAATGGCCTGGTAGTCTTGCTGGACAAAAAGAGCCCGTATGCATGAGGAAAATGAAAGAAAAAGAAAAAAAWGGGTAAGATCAAGATGACTTGACATCTAGTTACCTGAATTATACATTTTGACTCCCCATGTGCTCTTCTGACAGTGRTCACTCTGATTATAAACTGCAAAACCAATAATAATATTTATTAAGGAAAAATTAATTTGTAGAAAAGCTTTGACAAAGAACAGCATTGAAAGTTACMATTTTTAATAGTGATACAATTCTAAAATACATATGCAGACCAGAAATTCTTTTTAATTATGAAAAGTCTGACAAATACAAAGAACACAATCTAAAAAAGTTTTGAGTTAATCAGATAAAGACTAGAAAAATCTAGTTTAAGTTTAGAAGAACAGAAAATATAAAAGAGGGAGATTTTTAGAGCTTTCCTGTGTGAGAAGGAACAATTCTTTGCAGGAACTTTCTTTTATACTCATCTTTCTTTAAAAGTACTAAATAGGAAATCTGCAAGTAGGCTGTGAACATCTTCAGTCACTGTACTACATAGTTTATCAGCTACTTTACAAACACATGAATTCTCGTAATACTGGTTAGCCCAGCATGATAGTTTCTTCTACTCGATGCCAAGCCAATTTTATCAGTACTMTTCCTCAGAAATTTGGCCTTGTAAAAGAGAATGTATCCTTATCTTTGTAATAGAAATAAGATGTCATATGGCTGAGCAAATGCAGTGTGCTCTGTGACTAACCACTGAAATTAAAAGTCAAGCTATCAAATGCAAACTGTCACACGGCTTAGGGTAATTAAAATTCTCTTTTCCCCTACATCCAGAAGGAATTTATATTTCTTTTTTTTTACAAGAAAAATGTCTCAAGAGCTATTTCTTATTTACAAGGAAATGCACCTCCTATGCTACATTGTGGTAAAAATGACATATGAGCGATTTTTCAGATTTTTTTTTTTTAAGAAGAAAATTATGTGGCTTCAGAATTCACCTCCAGAAATATTTCCTCACAGTTCCAAGTTTGTACTAATGAATCTTCATTTTGAGTTTTACAGTAATTAAATTAACTTTTGGATTTTATTTTAGGGGAGGGAGATTATTTTGGTTGGTTTGCTGGTTGGTTGGTTTTGGGGTTTTTTGTTTGATGTTCTTGTTGTCATTGTTGGGGGTTTTTTGTGGCGGATGTTTAGGAATAATTCATGTCTCCTAACTTTGGTCATACAAATCATATACTATTCTAGGCTAGTTCAGGCTAGTTCTTGACATACCATCTGCAGTAGTGGGGGTAAAAAAGTATCTCCAGAAGGAAGCAATCTCATATTACAAAARGGCATACAAGAAGAATCTCATCCAGAGCTTTTAAGATTGGAGCAAAAATTAAAGCATAATTATAACTATAATGATTATAGTATTATTACTGATCTAATCAATGAATTACCTAAGCTTTAATGGTCAAGACCATTGCCAGGGAAAATAGAAAAACTCATCTTTAATACTAAGTCTATTTATCCATCTATCTACACACATATTGTGAAATTGACTGGCACCAGTCATTAAGGATCAAAGAGCTCTGCTGGAAACTATCCCAGAATCACAGACTGCTTGAGGGTGGCAGCAGCTTTGGAGATCATTATATCACCTGGAGTGGGCTGGTCAGAGTAGTGTATAGTGAGGCTTTGAATACCTCCAAGGATGGAGATTCCACAATGTCTGGCAATTGTTGTCTGGCCAACCTGCACCAGTGTTTGACCTCCTTCACATTAAGAAAAAGTTTTTCTTAGGTTTAAGGTGGAGTTTATTGTGTTGCAATCTATTTCTCTGGGTGTTACTGAGGGTATTCYGACTTTATCTTTCTGAATCACTCCCTTTCATCAGACAGTTATACACAATGATAAAACTCACCTCAACCTTCTCTTTCTAAAGTTAGAGTGTCCCAGCTGTCTCAGCATCTCCTTGCACGTCAGATACTTCAATCCCTTGGTCCCTTGGTCCCTGGCTCTAATTCTAGCGCAGAATACAGACACAGTAAAAGGCAGTTTCTGCTCAAAGCTTCCAGGGGGAATGCCTACCAGAGAGACACATTAATATATGTTAAACTAAGCTGAGAACAGAGATATTGTTGTGACTCTTGCCTGTTCAGCCACCTATCAACCTGCAATGTCATAGTTCAGCCCGTGTGCACATACACAAAGTCTCTGCTAAGCAGAGAACAAGGATAAATGTTTTTAAGCTTAACTGACTATAGAGCTCTAGAAGTAAGCTACTTTTTGCTCTGAAATAAAGCCAGATATCACGTGAGGAAATTTACTATTTTCCATTTCTAATTTCATTTTATTACATGAGTTAATCCTTTACCTGCTTGTTTCCTGAAGGTGTTTAAAGTTACCAGTTCCCATGGATGAAGTCTGTTAGAGATTCTTTACTAAATCTAACAGTAAAACAATTAAAATGGGATTAAAAATTAAAACTATTCCCCAAAAGAGCTTTTTTGATGGATTCTGCTGTTTTGGGGACTGTAAAATGTGCTTTCATTGTGTCTCATTCAGAAGTGTTGTGAGAAAATACGTTTTACTAATGATATAAAGTATATTAATTTAGTTTTATATTTATTGTATTAATTGGAAATAGTTCTGAAACTTACCTGATAGGACAGCAAGTAGTCTTCCAGCCAATTTTTGAAAAAATCCAAATATATACTAAAGACGGTGTAAAGAGAAGAACAACAAGAAACAAATTATTTTATGGAAAAATGTATTTTTTTTTTTTTGCAAAATATTGAAATAAAATTAAGGTTTTCACTTGCAAGTCTTCATAACCTTTGGTTAGTTTGACTAATACATCACTGAACTTTTTTCAATCTTCCAAAGCTTCAGTTCCTCTCCTTCAGATCAGAAGAAAGTATTGGATCTTTTTACTTCTCAGGTTATCAGAGATACATCAGGTATTGTTTTATTTCATTTGTGTTCCCTTATGAGACACCTGTATCTCTTGAGCCTTAGGAAATGCAAGGGGATATATATGGTTTATATTGACTGAATTGGGTAGCAAGTTCAGCACTGGCTTCATTTATCTATGAACTAAACATTTATATTAAACTGATTATCTAAATCCTTTATATCCTTGATAGAGATGTTCTTCTGTGGGGCAGATGACATGCAGTGTGAAAATCAGTGAGAAGATTTGTAGATTCTATCCTTGAAACTTGAATCAACATTTAGTTCACTAAGATCAGGCTGAGGGAGACCTTGCCACTCTATCAATGTTGGTAACACTTCTTGGAGAGAATCCACTTTTACACTATTTTAAACATGGTGCTTYTTTTCCTGTATTCCACTAATTCTTTACTTTCTCATCAGCTGTTTTAAATTCATGCCAATTTACTTTGATGTAGGAGATACACAACTCTTTTAAGTAATCTTTTTAGTCATCATTGTATTGGTTTCAATAATTCTAAAATAATTTATGGCATTTTTTTCACTATGATTTCTTAGCTAACAATCATTAAATATTTTAGTTTGAAAGGGACTTCTGGAGGTCCAGAAGTCTGCTTCACAGATYTATATACAATGATATAGAGATACTTTTGAGTACAGTGGAGAATCTTCTCTCTGAAATCAAATCACATGAGGACTAAACAAAATTCAAGTGGTATTTTACCCTAGCTGCTCAGATGGCACAAAAAATGAGAACATAAAGAATGTTTTATCTTTGATTTGCTGATCTTGCCTCTCATGAAAGGTATTACTCATCAAGGGGTAGGCATTAGAATCTTGGGTTGCAGTTCTCCAGTGTTTCCAAATGTGTGGTATGTTGCATTGACCAATATCATAAGCGATATCTTCAACATCTTAAAATGTTAATTTAATGATTTATTCTTCAACAAACTGAGTAATTTCTAAATTGTAGCAAGAAAGTATATTTATTTCAATGAACAGAACTTTTGCTTCACAGTTTATAAAATCTATAAATATTATATCTGAAACAAACTTTGCATCTTTTAGAAACAGACTTTTTCCACATATTTAAAACACTTTTTTTTTGTTACTGGGAGTTTGACTAAGGAATTTAAAGTTTAGAAATTTTTTTGCTGTTTTTTKGGKTTTTTTTRGKTTTTTTTTCCCTTGAAAGTTAGTTGAAAACAGTCAGAGTCAAACCAAATAATTTGGTATTACATTCAGCCTAAGCCTCTGCTTTTTGGCAGATGCCTCACAGCCATCAGTGCAGCAACTGGCTGAAGGTGATTTAATGGCATGTATTTCAATAAGAATCCCAAAAGAGACCTCAGTGTATGAAGCAATAAATGTCTTCTACAGATCCCATAAACATGACATCTTTCTGAACACCACACAAACTGCCCTGAGATCTCAGCTATTGGAATTATCAGATGAAGCTCTAAAAGCAAAATAATTTCTTGGCTCAGGAAATGTTTGTTTTAAGAGATCCCTGCTTAAAAAGGCAATAAAACCTAGTCATTTGATACTGAGAAAAGTTTTCACTACCTGTAAATCAGAACCTTCCCTCTGACAAGACTTTTGGCTGCTGTCCAAAATGGATTTTTGGCTGCTTGAAGTTCTGAAAGTCAAGGTCTGTATTCTTACTTGAAAAATGGAAGATTTGCCTGACCTTTAAATTATGCAGTTCAGATAAATGATGTAGTTCAAACTAAAAAGATTAGACAATGTTAATGAGGATTCCACTTCTCAGTATTTGCACCTATAAAACAATTTTCTCCCTCTTCAATACTTGAACTGTGAATTATTGCTTGAAATTGATGAATATGTTCACCACTCCCATTATCTATTTGATTCTTCCTCAGAATAAAAATTAATTTTATCATAATGTATGCACACCATTGCAGGATCATTTATATGCCTCAGGCATAAGGATGATATAATTTTAGCCAATTCAGATTATTATTCAACTATCAATTGATATAATTGGGAATGCTATACATTTTATATGCGATCAAGTGGGCCAAGAATAGTCTGCTGTTCCATTCATTACACTGAAATGATCAAATTGATAGTTCAAAAGAAAAAACAAAAACAAAAAGAAACAAAAACCCCAGCAAAATACCAACCCAAACAAACAATCTCTGCAAAACAATTTTATCTGTTGCTCCAAAAAACATGAGTTCACAGAAATAATATTTTTGCAAAACAGATACACCAAGGTAAATGSCAGATTAGGTAGAAAGATGCGTTTTTCCTTTTTTCTTCCACCTCCTGTTCCTGCRATGGGTAATGGAACTTACCTACAAGTACACCAMCTACCCAACAATATGGGTGAAAAATACAGGAGAGTAGATGGATCTACTAGCTCAGYTTGCCAGAGCTGAGACTGTGGCAAAGTGATTAAGAAGTCAGCAACATCATCTTTTAGAAGGAAAGAACCTTTTCCCTATGTGTGCAAGGAGATAGATGAAGGTACATATGTATATTAATACCACATACCTTTCAAGCCAGTTCTGTGCTGCACAGCTTTTGTGAAGAGAGTGTAGAGATCTTCTTGAYGTGGGGACTRGCAGGAAATACATATTATATGAATGAAGACTGGTTATTTAATCATGATTAAGGGTGTTAGTACTGCATGATAAAGCTGGATGTAGCAAAATGGTAATACTCCAGAGCTGTTCATMATTCAAAGAGATGACACTACACAGAAWGAGACTGAAGAAGTGCATGCCTAGAGATTATCATTACATCCAGGGAAAAGAAACAAAAAAAAGTTTGTGGTTGAGGAACCYGGGATWTCCTAGGTTTCAGGACATGCAATTTTCTCAAGCATAGTACAAGACAGTTTACTGTGATTTAAGAATGTGCTTCTGYAATTAARCATTTTAGTTGTTTTAGCTGTTTTTTCTCTTTACAGGTATYAAACCTCACACATACCCTTCCCCTTCTAYCAGTAATTACATTAGCAGGAAGTAGCACCTTCTATGTTATGAAAGAGTTTATTTTTCCTTTTGTGGCCTTTTTCTGTTATAGCTTTGGTGCTATTTTGATTAGATGCAATATATTTATGTTAGTTGGCAATAGATTTAATATMGTAGCAGCAAGGGTGAATATGGTTTCATGACTGACAGATAGCAATTATAGTAACTCTAAGAACTCTTGGCAGCAATGGCATGAATTTACAATTTGCTACTCATTAATTGTTCCTTTTCTTGTATCTCACGGCACACACAGTTCTCCATGGCACAATTTCCAGCTCACTTTTTTATTTCTAAACATGTAATTAATTTTTAGAAGCTAYGACATCATAGAATCATAGAGAAGCTGTAGCTTTCTGTCTGATAGCTTTTGTAGAAGCTGCTTATCAGAATGCTGTATATTTCCTATGTTAAATACCTTGAATTTTGGTCTAAATGGCATTCTACTTACATGGTCTCTCTAAAACTTCTAATTCCACTTCCCAATTTTAATATTTCACACTTCCAGTCAGCTACCCTAAGCCACTTGTGAATTCAGGCTACTTGCTATGTAAATCTAAGTAATCCTAATTTTGTTCTCCTAGCTTTCAAAGTGTTATATGTTCACCTACAGGGGAATAGAAATTCCAGATGAGATAGAAGGAGAGCAATTCAGGCACCTTTTCATATTAGCGGATAACCCACAGGATAAGCCCACCTAATCCTTCTCCCTATACTGTATGTTCCTGACTCCTGACTTCTTTCCTATTATCAATATTCATACACCTTGAGCATCTCTTTTCTTAATACTTTCAATTTTATCAGTTGGTACTCATTTAGTCCTTTTCAATATTTTCTGAGAGTCTCTTGAGTATCCTGGAAAGCTTGGCAATATGCAAGTCAGTTGCATCTAGGACTTTGCACAGTTTTGTTGCAAGATTAATGTGAATTCTGCTTTTCAGTCTTTGAAGTCCTTGCTATCCTTTCTTCTGCTTTATTTTTGTTTAATCTAGCAAAAATAAAATGAAGTTGTAATTTTGCCTCTAGTTCAAATATTCAAAGTTTAGGACATCATATTACAAAACCAGTTTCAAGATTAAATTGTATATTCTTTCTGGCTGTGATTTTCCATTTGCTTTGGGTCTTCTTTATACCTTCTTTAGATGCCCAGTAATGTGATGACTTTTACAGAATTTCAGCAAATAACTTTTTGAGASAGTCATTTACATTAGCAGGAAGCASCATCAAAGTARACTTTTCARTGTTCCTTTGTAAGAAATGGTCATAATAGAACTTTTCACAAGAGATCACCAGATAGTAAGAGATTTTCTTATTCTTTTATTATTTCTCTTATTCYCTGTTAAGCTAAAGATTTCAAGGCAAGTATATTCTTAGAGTAAATATAAATGACAAGGAAGTCTTAATAATTTAAAAATTTATATTCRATGTTAAAAAATTATACAGAAAAATATTCTATATGGAACAAATACCTTATTCAAGCTCTAGAAAGGCTTGAGGAAATTTTTATGTCTCACTTCATTCAAAGCATGCAATTCTTCTTTTACATCACTTTATCTCAAGGCTACTAGCTGCTATCTCCCAGTTTTATCCCAAAGCGTGAAAAGTTAATTTTAACCCAGCCAATTCAAAACTAAAACATTAGTATGCCTAAGAAAAAGTTGATCTGAAGAAGGCACTTGAACATAGCTCTGCATGAGTTGCCATTAAACGTAAGAGTTATCCTTTCATATCCACAAAGGTACCAAATGGATGGGTATAGGTAGAAAATTACCTTTTCCTTTGTGCTCAAAATAAATTGTGGCACAGMGAGAGAAGATAAAGGGGATACTATKGTCTAGTCATCCCAGGCCTAGGGAGAAGAATRTATCTACAAGTGATCCTGGAAGAGAGTAGAATGCTGATGGCTCCATCAGGGAAAACTGCCATGGTGCAAAGTTACCTCCCAGGTGCAGATGGAGAGCACACCTGACACCTTAGGCTAACAGCTGGTGTTGAAGGAAATAAAGAAAGATACAAACCCTGTCAGGTCGGTGGGGWATTGTCTCTTTGTCCTTAGGTAAGTGAATTCAGCTGTGATAACTTCCCTGGGAAGTACTGGGACATTCACACGTAAMCTGAATGTGTCCATCTCTGCTGATGTCCATCTCCATGATGGGTCAAAATGAACTCAACTGTACTGACCTAGTGGGCAGCTRGAACCACTTGGGCACTTGACTCACAGTATTACATCATCCAGTGGAAAACTCCTTGCCCCAGGGGAGATTGGTCATTCTCACCTGAGTGAATACAACTCAAGAAATCTTTGAATTTCATGGACTTTCCCTGAGAGATCAAGATCGTMATTTTAACAGGAATATGACTTTCACGTTGACCACAGGACATCAAAATTGCAACAATCAAGTMTAATTTCTGGATCCAATGGTTAGGGAATCTATGTTGTTCTACTTTTATTCTTTCTTTCATGCTATTTTTTGTTCAATTATATTGCTACAGATGATAACAACTGAAATGGCTACACACCTGCTTTCTATTTCAACCAAATTGTTCCAAAACAAACCCTACATACATATATTTACAAACACCAATTTTTCAGTGATGTTTRCTCTAATCTGCCCCACAGGATCTATTAATAAGAACCTGGTTTATCCTTGCCTTCTGGGACAGGTTGTAGCACATGCCCAGCCAAGTGTGTGTGGGGTCTGTGCATGGATTCACTGGCTAACTGTAAAGCAGGCCCATGTGGGAAGTAGGAAGTTCTGGGTTTGGGCACAAGTAACAGGTGGGTGGAGGTTTTACCTCCTCASGGAGGACTTACAAGACTGGTGTGCCTGTCGGACTAGTGCTGTGTGTATCCAGTGAGCACACAGCTGGAGAAGCTGGCTATTAGGGACGTGTGGGGCAGGTAAAGGTGGCTGGGCAGAGGTGACAGGTGGGCAGAGGATCCATGCTGGTGCTTGGAAAATCCACAAATGTGTATGTGTGAATGTGTTTATGACCCTGGGGAGTGTGGTGTGTGTGCTGYGCCAGTGATTTTTGCCTCTGCCAGCCCAAGATTATGGAATGTGGCCGTGTGTGCATGTGTCTGGTGTGAGTCTTGAGTGTGGGGGTTTCTGAGGGCAGAGCCTTGTCTGACCCTGATTGTATGAGCAGCCGTATCCTTGTCCTGTGTGGATCTGCTTGTGGCAGAGCATATTTTGGGGAATACACTAAACTATCCTGCTGGTTGACTTTGTTAATGGGAAAATGGCAGAAGCTTCTSTCAGACCAAGCAGAGGTCCCATGGAAGGGACCAACAATGACCATCAAGTCCAATGCTGAAGTGAACGGTCTGTACAGGGATTGAATCTGCAATCTYGGATAATTTTGGCACCATGCTCTAACTAACAGAGCTAATCTCAGTAATCAATRTCTACTAACTTTTGATATACTTTATTTTTCCTAGAACAAATAGCTAATCATAGTGTTAATAAAAATGCTATAAAGAAAAACTGAGTTATCAAATTCACTGAGAATTTGTCTACTTAAACCATAAAGCTTCTTAGACACAACCAACTATATTTTTGTTGGGGGAAGAGACTCCTAAATATAATGCAATACTATTTCACTTGTTTGCTAAGGATGGAATCTAACCCACTCTCTCTTCTGACACAAGAGTAAAATAACTAAAACAGTCTAGAAAATAGTTTTCTCGTAACTCCTTTAATAGCCTTTCTTGATGTATGCCTCTCCCATATATCTGATGGTTGTTTTTTTTAATTAAACAGTATCATCTTTATTCAACATCTTTATTCAACATGATGAAAAAAYCACCAGTCTATTTTAAAATATTTTAATTAATTTAGATTATTTTTAGAATGCATAGAAATGTTTACAATTTTGCTGAATTCCCATTTAAACACCTCTCTGAGTTACCAGTATATGTTCTGAACGTGATTATGAACACATATATTTCTTTAATACTATTCACAGCTGAGTAGTCCACCAAGGCTAGCAATTAGAATGTGATACATACCCTTTGACAAAAGATTTTCATCCCCATAAGTGCCAGAGCTATATTTGTTTACTCTACACTATTTCTCTGTAATTTCTTTATGAGATTTTATGTGGCTATACGCCTTTGCAAAGTAAAAAAAAAAAAAAAWMTTCTCCAGCCTCTCTTCTGCTTTCTTGGTCAGTTATCTARAGCAAAGAGGAAATTAGATTTGTTTGACGTTATTTGATCTTGATAAATCTCTAAGCTGTTTCTTGCAATCTTATTATCCTCCTGGTGTTTACAAATGGATTGCTTAATAATCTGTCCCAGCATCTTTTCAGATACCAAAAATGGCTGTAATTCCCAGCAGTAAATCCCCCATATGCACTTAATCTTTTTAAAACACAGATACTGTATTTGCTGTTTTGCTGTCTCTTGAGATTTCATTCTTCCTTTGTAAATTTTCCATAATACTTGTCAATGACTCAGAAATGGTTTTGAGTGTCTTCTTTAAATATAGCAAATTTCATCAGAACATGCTATCTCAAATACCTTTATCTATATAATCTTTAATCTTTCTTCATTCAGGCCCATTTTTTACTTGTTAAACRTTTCATCACAGTCAAACCCTTTTTTCAAAAATGCTGTTGAAAAGAAATTGACCTATACAGTCTTTTCTTTTTCATCTTCTACTTGTTTTTCCCATTAGTCACAATATCTTTCTTGACAAGTATTAAGAAATCAATTTTTTTTTCCATCTGATACTTCTGGGTTAMATTTTTGATTTTTTTCCCTTTGCATACCTGATATCTTTCCCCTCTAAATTCTTATTTTTATTAATTTTTATCTCATACTGATTTTTAAACTTTTGTTTCCATTTTAAATATCAAGTCAAATAATATTTTTCRTGCTGCTATGTGTATATATGTACTTGTTCATGTGTAGTTGCCTTTCTTCCACATTCATTCTTTATCCATCTTGGAAATCACCAGTTGCCCTGCAGCTACATTTCTTATTTTTATTTTTGCTTGAAAATCTTTCCCTCACTACCATATTAACCTCTTTCCAGAGYGTGATGAACTGTTTCTTTTTTGAAATCCATTGTCATATTTTTGCTACTGTCACTCCTTTATTACTTCACAATCGTGGACTCTATCACTTCATTTTCATTTTCACCCTAATTGTCTTCCATGTTCAGAGTCTGGACCAATAGCTTCAGTTTGTCAGAGTCAAATATATTGCCAAGACCAAAATGCTAAAAAAATGCATGAATCAGGGCCCAAAACCTTGCAATATTTTAATGGAAAATACAGTTTTGACTCCTGTCTTTTCAGCCCTTTGGGTATTTTTCAATTAATTTTTCATGCATTTCTCTGCAGTCATAAGGGCTAGCAAACTGTTTACTTAGAAACTGAAACAAAATTTTAATTCATATTTTTATTTCCWTCCTTTATTCTTAAGCTACAGGGCTTTAACACTGATCAGCAGAAGACTTCACAAAATAAGGATTTTCTAAATTAGGTCTATTGACCACTTGTGAAAAGGTAGTATTGTACAAGTATTTGTAATCTCCTGCTGCTGTGTTTTCAATATTTGGTTATTGAAAAACTCCCCTTCTTTATGTGTTTTTCATTTCTCACATTGAAAAAAAGTTGAATGTACTCTCCCCTCAAAAGTGGTATTTACTACATTATGTGTCCTAAGGCTTTCAATAAACTCAGAGAGTGAAAGCAGGAATGCTGGCATTAACCTTTATCATGGCATAAAACTCAGTGTAATGAAATGAAATAAAMTACACAGAATAGTGGAAGGGTCTAATTTGCTATTGTGTATAATTTCATAAAAATCTGGTTTGTGGTCTAATGAATAAAATTATTTCTTTGTTACAGTATGATGGTATAAAAGTAACTGTTCCTTAATTGGTCTCTAATGACTTTCTATTTTAAAATTTATATAATATTGGTAATATTGTTAATATTATTGGTTGGTAATATTTTGTGAAATAGAGAATTTAACTTAATCTATGTAGCATGTTTTTGCTTTGTTTTAAATCAATAATCAAGTATTTGAAGGCTCTCATCCAACAAAGAATCTAAAACTTTTTCTCTCTCTTTCCTTGYTTCCTATTCATAAAGAACTTTGAGTTACAGATTTCACTTAGAATATATAACTTAAGGGTTTTGCTTGCACATAGCAATATAGAACAGTGTCCTGACTGACAGTTCCTTAGGTCTTGCTTATCTCCTGGCAGCTCTTTCTACAACTGCTGCTTTCCTGCTGAGTCCATCCTCTTCTGGTGAGAATCAAAGCCACATCAAGCTGAGTTATGGAATGCCTCCTGTTTTCAAAAGCCAGGTCAGGCAAATAGAATCAGAAAGGAACAACGTGATTCATATGATTACTTTGGGGCCTGAATAGCAYTTCATTGCATGCTATGGAGCTTCAACAGCTCATTGTTCCATGAAAATGCAGCTCATAAAATTATTTCATTTATTTAATCTTAGTTTAGTTTATTAGAATCTCTTCAGATTAAAATAAAAAGTGGGGGATTGAGTTCAGTATGTTTTCCAATCGTCTCTGTTAAAGAAATTATTTAAAATTGTTTCTTGAAACTCTGTATGATAATTTGTGAAGTTGTGGAAGAACCTTCACTTAATGAAGGAAAAAYTGGGATTTTTTTTCTCAAGAAGAATTTTTAAAATCTTAAAATTTTTAAAAAATGCTGAATTGGAACAATCACAGTCTTCCAMAGTATGGCTGTTACAGGAAAACATGGACTCATTGCTTTCCATTATCCTATGGAAAGTGTAACTTTCCAATGAATTCTGAACAATAGGTAAATACAGCCTAGAAAGGTTTTTAAATGGGAATTGTAGTTTTTTTTCTCCTGGAGCCCTAAGTAATCTGAGAGAAGTCCTAACATACARTGACCATAAGGAGAATAAGTGGAAGATATAACATGGATCTGTAACTCTAAAGAGCCTTGGAATGAAAACACATTAAAATCTCTTAGTCATGCAACAGATCACCATCAAGTTGGTCACCAAGTGTCAAGGCTTCTTCAGCTTACATTTTAACGTGCCTAATACCCAGTGGTGCACTGAATATAGATGTGAATTGCTTGGGAGTTTAACAGAAAAAGACTTTCAGTGATGGCAAAACTCACATACACAGACAAGCGGGCATTAAAATTTGCATGTATAGTTTAAAATTACTTCCAATATTGGAATCCAGTATCATTGTAGATGTGACTTTGCAKTTGCAGACTTGTGCAGAGCTTTAAGACCTCCTGTTTAACAAGGGCAAAAAAAAAATTACTGCCCCACGATTTTGGGATTAGTACCTTGGGAAATAATGTTGTATGTCTAGAGTTCCAGGCATAGGGTCTATAATGGCAGAAGAACTCTGCAGAAACATATACATGGTCACAGCAAGTGGACCAATGAGGCACAAATGATTATTGTGTCAGTTTTTACTGCTTTGGGATCACAGATCTGCATTGCAATAATTGTACCTTTACATTATCATTACAGTATTAGTAACCACAGTCACAAGCAGAGACAGCTTGGTAGCTGGTGACAACCCAAAGTAGGGTATTTATGGGAACATTTAGATGAGTAGCTTTTCTCRAGTAACTATTTTGTATTCACAAGCAAAACTGATAATGAACTATAGCTTTTTAAAATTTGTCTAGTAGAATAACATTTGGTGCAAATACTTGTGGCCATGTGTCTTTCAGTAATCTGAGGGTTTGAGAATTGTCATAAAAAAAAAACCCAGACATATATTTAAACTCTTAGGAACATCATTAGCTCTTGCAAAAAGCCAGCACACTCGCAAACACTCTTGCAAAAAATAAATCTTGCAAAATTAGAGCATGAAGAATGAAAAAAAAAAAAATCATACAGCATCAGACACAATGGAAAAACCTCTAGGCAAGGCAAATAGTACTGTGAAGGGGAAGCTAGAGTGAGAGAATATCACAAAACTGAGATAGTCTGAAACTRCACATTCTGTCTGAGGGTACCAGTGAAATGTTAAGGGTTTTCTTGGATAGATGCATGATTAGAAACATGTTTAGAAACCATTATTTTGATTTTTTTTCTAAAATACAGAAAGTACAACAACTGCAATCCAATGGCAAATGTAGGGTTTGTTTATAATTATATGATGCAGTGTCATGATATCAACTTGAAGTGTCAGTATCTGACTCATATCACACAGACTCTGTGATTCAATAAAATTCTATGGGATTTTTTTTTTTTAATGCAGAAAAATCAGCCATCAGATACAATAGACTGTGACCAATACATCACAGGAGAAGAAACTTTAGGCATTACTAAAAATTGAGACATTCTAATGGCCAGGGACACAAAATATTAGGCCTTWCCCCATAACAATGGAGAGGTGTTACTGCACAGAATATGTAGCATAAGACATTAACTAAAATTTTGTTAATTTTTTGCCTTTTTCACTTCTGGTTGCCATTTAAAGTCCACATACTCTTTAACAGAAGATTATATGATTTCAGAAATGTATGTGGAGTTAACACAAAAATTCCAGTTGAAACAAATCATGCTTGTAGCAGGCCCAGCTAAGATGTGAGGACAGAGTCTATTCTAAGTGAAGCACTAAAGTTAGAATCTGCAGTAACTGGATTCATTACATTCTTTCTGTGTGGCTGATCTACTGATAGCATCCTTCTGCCATGCAAGATGTCTCTGCTGACATCCAATCAAAGTGTCAGATATTTTCTTGAGCAGATTTAGTAGTCTGACATTTCTTTTTCTGACTTTTGGTCACAGCCATCTGAACCCCAGAGCTGCAGATAGGAGTTAGAAATAAAAAATCTACATTCCCATAAAACGTGGAAATAACTGTATAGAGTGTTGCTGTTGAAATTTGATGCTTGTTGTGAGTGACAAGAAGTAAGAGAACCAAGTGTCATTTTCACCAGGTGTTTTTGATGTGATGATGTGGACTTGGTAAAGATAATGCCACATTCTACTGCTTCATGTCAGCTATAGATTTTTATTCTCTGRTTCAAGAGTTATTTAAATGTTATCCTTCTGTCCTACCCTAACAATACCTGTCACTGAAGGAGACTAGTCACTCCTGAAAATTTTGGCACAAATTAACTCCTTCTGCAGCTTCATTCTTGTGTTCATGGATCAGATGTTTCACTTAATTTATAGCAGCACATCAACAACAATAGCAGTTATTGATTTGAATCATTAAGTTAATATACCTTTCCACATAAACTTTAATTTTCATTAKTTTAGTTTACATTTCTGAGAATGTAKCTTTACAATTGGGATCTCAAACAACACAGTCACCCCTCATTAYTTTRATMWGGATTGGCTCCATTGTTATGATACTGCTGTTCTCATATCTGCTGTTCTCTGTCTTTTCTGTTCTTTGCCTTTCAGWACAAAATTGCTGTAGCAATTATTCTGTTATATTACAAAGCAAGAATACCCCAGTGTAATTATCTGCTCCTGCCCAAATGGGAACAATTTTTTTCTTTTTTTTTTTTAAAGCAAACACATTACATAAACACAAACATTACCTTAATTAAAAAAAAAAATCCACAGTGTTTTCTCCTTGGAAATTTCCAAGTTATTTCAAACAGTTACAGTGATTTATTGTTCTTGTTTTCTTGTTTTTCCAACTTGTTTCTAGTTGAATTTGTCTGCCTTCRCTTTTCATCCATTAAATCCTTTTTATTTTTCTGAGCTTGTGTCTCCARCTTCTAYACCAACAASGTATCTGGCCCACAGCCAGGGAGAYRGTCTAGGCATAGWTCTCTGTTGTGGACACCTCTTCCCCTACWAATGACTGATGTTCATTCCTGCTCTATGGCTTGAACAGAAATGGAGTCTGACAAAACATTGTAATGTGAACATTCACTGACGCAGTAAAAAAAGTAGGAACAACCTCGCCGTAAGGTGACTCACGCAATCACTGACAGCAAAAGCAAGATCATAAGTGAGGTCACATCTCCAGTGGACTATCAGTGACACTTAGAGTGTGGATTGTCTGGCAGCGCCAGCTAACAGTGCCAAAGCCCTCTGAATGTGGGTGAGAGCTGTGACACACCTTGTCTGCACAGCGGCACAATTATTGCACAGAACCACACCTTGTATGAATAGCGTGGGAGGCTTCCTGCCCACACTGCTGGTACCAGGCAAGGGGGAGGATGTCAGGAAATTGGGTGACCTGCTAGCAGTCTGAACTTAAAAGAATAATTATAATTTTTGCCAGGCAATCTACTTTTTCTAGGTAACAATGTTGTAATAAGAAACAATGACATTCCTCTTCACCTGCTGAYGCTTGATTGTGAAGCGCTTCAAGTWGATAAGGAGATATTTCTTTACTGAAAATATTTTAAAGAAGGTAGTTTCTTGAATGAATTTCATTATTTTGCTGATGAAATGAATGTTAGTTTTTCCACTATCAAGAGCTATTTTCAACTTTCTTTAAGAAACAGTAATGTAAGTAACATTACTGTTAATTTAAGTAACAGCAATTCAGTTATCTTCAGTGCTCTTAAATTTCTTTTTTTTTTTTTTTTTTTAGTACAAACTCAAATGATCCTGTCTCATTTTGAATCTTAAGGAATGCTTTTTTTTTTTTTTTTTTTAGTACAAACTCAAATGATCCTGTCTCATTTTGAATCTTAAGGAATGCAACTACTGATATTCAGTGGAGATTCAGAGAGTGAGCATATGTAAACCCCTCCTCATACCATAGCCACCAAGACACAAAGAAATTATTTAGTGCAGCRCCCTTAGCCTAAATTTAAATTTGAAAAAAAAATAATGTTAACCAGACAAAAATAAAGTTATCTTTCTCTTTTCATGTCTCAAGACATCTTGGCTGTTTTGAACYTAATTTATTTTGTGGGTGAGTTCTATTTTCTCTGTGCCAAAAATAGTTGGTTTTGCTCATCCTATACCAAGTCCCAGGTTTGCATCTGAAAATTTATCTCTATCCAGGAAAAAGAATTGTTTATTAGCCAAAATTTATTTTTCATAAGAGATACTAAAAAGCAGAAACATCTATACMAAACTGAAATAAATATTTGATTCTATGTAAATATATGRTGATTSCAGTGGAARAAYTGCTCATAAGTTTTCCACACAAAATGAYCAAACTTTTTAAATTAAAATAGGACAATCAAAGACACAAGCATTTGTCTGCAATTTTCATTGCATGGGTAGCATAAAAGAAAAGGTTTGAAAGTATCAGGAAAGTGTGTCACCTTTAATCAGTAAGGTCTAAACAGTATGTTAAGGGTGCAGTGTTCTAAAAGTGATCTCCTATATCTTTTTGTACCCTGAGAATCTCTCAGTAATAGATCTCCCTCAAAGCCTTTTTAGCACCATAGGATTTCTTYCTGCCCACTATAAGGTGTCTCTGATCATGGATAGCCTTGGATCACAGTAGGGATGAGAGATCTTGAAAAGGAATGAATTAATGAATAAGCAAACTTTAAACAATTTAGTCCTTTGTGTCTTAATGACATAAACTASTAGTTTTAAAATTGTCCCCTGAATACTAGTAGCTTTTCTGTCATTTCTCTGTGCTACAGCCCAAGGATCTATGCAAATTCAAATTTTAGGCTGATAAATAACTTCATTCATTTCTCATAAGAAAGCAACTCCCTTCAGAACTTCATAATGCCTCATGAAATCTGCTGAGGCTTAACAATTTCATTCTCCCAAGCCCAAAGGAGTTTGCTGTCATCAATAACTATTTCTCCCATTTGCTTTTAATATTTCTGATTTAAAATACAGGCTTGTTTGACACTTGAACTCTACAGTTTGAAGCTTACCAGTAAAAATACCATTTGTTGTTGTCCAGAAATCATAGTCAACCATGCATCCAATACTCATAAACCCAGAAATCCTGTGAAATGACTCTGTAATAGGCAGCTAGAGGATTCATAGCTCTCKCGTGACTCTTGTTTGAGATACTATCCTAATAACCACTTATACATAATCAGATGGAATTTATGCAACCTTATCCAGTAAATGGGCCATGTGAATGTTTCTCTATTATTGCCTCTGTAACTCACAGACTACAAAACAGTTGATAGTAATTCTATGCAAAAAGAAATTATTGTTCTAAGAATAGAAATCTCAATGGCCTTGACATAAGTAACTTCAAAATACAATGGAGCTTAGATCTAAAGAAATGCTTGAGGGATAGAAAATTTGTTTGTTGAACTGYTTTCCCACTAAATTAGTAATTCAGCTCTTTGTTGTGGGAAAAAAAAATGGAAATCAGTGTGATAAAATGGTTGGAGCTCCTAAATTTATGCTCYTCAAATAAATCCTTTACTGTGTTCCTTTCATGGCTGCCCAGAAAGAATATTTTTAATTTGCATCTCAATATCAAATGAAAAATGTTTTGTCACACTGTTTAGAGGGCAGCCAAATATATCACACTTCTCTGAATTACTTTAGGGAATTAAAAACTGTGTATTGTACCTATGAGGGTAATATGGATATTTGTAGTCCTAGTGTTGTTTCATTTAATTTTGCATAGTGTAAGGTATTTAGCAATAATTAAGTGGAATTTTTTTATGTAAATCTTATGTCCATCCTACTTAATGACTAAGACATGAAATTACAATAGCACATAAACAAAGAAATATGCGGGAATCAACATGTGTTTTTTTGTAAAAAGRTAAAATAGACTGTCTTCCTGTCACACAATTTTATTTATTGGTATTCACTGGTGTTAGACAAGCATTGAATACAGACTTTCTGATTCCAAGTTGTCTGTAATTTTAGCACTGCACTGATTGCTTGTGATTTTGTGCTCAGAAGCAACTAGCTGGTTATACTCACCTTTTTTATCCTTCTGTCTTTCCTCAGTTTGACCTGAACTTTTACTTTTGTTGTAATATGATGTTTATTTGTAGAGTTATCAAAGTTTAGAATCTTAATATGTTTTCATACGATRACTGAAAAGGCAAATATCATACCATGTATCTTCAATAGCATAAGGCAGGATCTTGGCAAGAAATATTGTTCAATGTTAAACTGCATGCAACTTCAATGAGACAAAAATAGGCTTTTAGTCTGTTCAGTCAGCTACTAAATAACTGCAGTTACAATCCTAAATATTCCTTCAGCTTGTAAAGAACAGCATGGGACCAAAGCCAGAAAGCCAATATTAAATTTGAGAAAGATTGGTCAGTGAGTTGTTTTTTTTTCTATTACATGATTGCTCTCTGCTCTACGTAATTTTGTGTCAGTAGACAGTTTATTACATTTGCGTGTACATAATTATTGTAAAATGATATATATTAATATTGACACATATTTATATTTGCCAATCCCATTACATGAATTTTCCCAAGTTACACTCTATAAACCCTGAAACAAACCCTTGGATGATTTATGATTTGGATTTCATAGATTAAATTTCAGCCACTCTCTCACTATTTACATTATGTAAAATTATATAAACTAATTTTTTTCATGTATGCTTGCCAGAAATATCAAGAAACTGTGCTATTTTCATAGAAGAGCCCATACTTTACTATTAACCTGCACTGAACACTAAAAAAAAAAACTGTAAAGAAATTAAACTCAGCATTTCAAAGAGTACAGATAATACCTACACCAGTATATAATGTTCTGTCTATACTAAATATTGTGGGGGTTGCTTTATTTTAATATTATTACCTTGTTTTGGAAAGGGTGGAAGCTAAAGTAAGCTAGCTGTACTTGCCAGTGCTAGAACTGTCACCTGCAGTATTGTKATACTTATTGTTAACAAGCAGTACAGCATCACTGGTGTGCATAGTTCTTGCTCCATATTTATGTCACTATGGGTTTTCCATTTCCTTCATTAACCTCTGATAAAAGATTTTAGTTCAGTTTCAAAATACAGATAACACTTTGGTTCCAGTTGAACAGATCCATTCTGATACCTCCCTCTCTGACATACCTGCAGTAAGGCACAGTGTTTGATCAGGAGTCTCATGTTCATGGGTCTGAGCAACTGGTACAACTTCTATCACAGTGGAAGAGAGAAAGAAAAAGAAAATATTTCCCCCTATTTTCCCCTGTGGATGTCACTATCCTACCTAACAATATTTTAAGAAATCTTGTTTGCATTCATGCTTCTCAGGCTACGAGGAGTATGTACTGACAATGCTAGAACTCTGATAAAGCAAATATAATTATGGGGTTGGGGACTGTGACATCATTACCTTTTGTTGTGAATGATGAAATAAACAAATGGAAAGTGTATATACCATGATGCAAAATGGTGAAATTATTACTTATAAAAGTAGTGGGTTTTTTAAATTTTAATAATTGCATATAAGTTTGTCTCTCCTTCCTCCTGGCACTTTTCTTTTCCTCTGCCATGATCTCCTCCATGGGCTTCAGGCAAGCAGGCTGCCTCACCCTCGCCTTCTCTACAGACTACAGAGGAGTGAATCTCTGCTCCAGTGCCTGGAGCTCCCTCTCCTTCTGTGACTTTTCTGTCTGCAGGTTTACTTCTCACAAATTTGGCCTTCATTCCCCTCTTTGCTGTGCATCATTATTCTCTTTCTGAAACATGCTTTCCTCAAGGTGTCACTGCTTTTGCTGTGGGGCTCACACATACCCCATGGTGGATCTGTCAGAGCCAGTGGGACTGGTTGTGTCTGCACAGTGATCCCAGCAGACCCTTCTGCCACTGACTGGGCAYCTGCACCCACAATGCTGTGTTATAGAACAGACAGCGTAATTAAAAAATGCCACTTCCAATTTTTAGATTTATAACTTACAAATTCAAAATTCTAGTAAAGAAATTTTTAATTAGAGCTAATTAATGAAGGAAAACTATTTATATTTGAGTACCATTTCAAGCAAAAAAAAAAGTGGGGGTTTCTTCTTTCTGTTTTTAATTTTTTAAAACAATTATTTTCATGATTTGGTAGTATCTACATCAAATTATTTTAACTTATCCTATTGTGTTAATTTTAATTAATAAGTTAAAGTAAAATACTTTTCCAACATATAAAAAACACACCAATGAAACATCTGGAAGTTCCAGAATATTAAAAAACCAAAATATTAAAGTAGCAAAATCACCACTCAAAAAAAAMCAGCTATAGAACTTTGTGTTATATTTCTCTGTGTGTGTTTACAATTAGTCAAAGTCATATTCTAAACAAATAGGTGGTAAGATTTATTGGTGAAAATTGTCAGAGGGCAATATTCTTAGTGGAAAACAAAAAGAGAGAAAACCAAATTCAAAAAGTCTGATAATGGAAACATGCACGGTTCAGTTAACATTATGAAATGCATAAATAATTCATAGAATATTTGATTCCATGTTTTGATCTGGGCCACCTACACTAAAGATATAGCTTCACCAACAGTTAACTTGCACCACAGCTTCACTTCTTAGGGATCTTTGGGGTAAGCCAGATCTTGGCTAAATTTAGGCTAGACTCTCAACTTTTATAGTTGTTTACAACTGTAGGAAACGATAAGAAAACCTTCATAACTGAACTTACGGAACATCACATGGTTCCAGCTGCACGTTCTTCCTCCCAGTAGGATACTAAGCGCCTGAAGTAACAAGTGTTGCCACAACACATCCTAAGTTCCTTGTGAGTTTTTTCTCTAAGTAGTATATTATAAAGCACCAAGTTCTGCAAGAATGGAGGCATTTTTCCTCATTATTGGCACAATATAAAGCAGCTCGGAAGAGAAACCAGAACATGTTTGTCTCTTTTTTGAAACTGAAATCAGGCATTTATCATATCCTCAGAGCTGTGAAGTTGCATCCTTTATAATAGTTTTGTTTGTCATCTTCCTTTCATTTACTGAGTATTCACTCATGTTCAAAAGCTGATCATACCTCTTCTTGTTCTTCAGTTACTTGGAGGTTTTTTGAGCTTTTCACACACACAAAATAGAACACAGTGATAAAAACTGTTGTGTATCTGAGGGTAAATTGCATRTTTAAGGTAAGAGAAAAGTATCTTTGGTATGGACCAATTCAAAGAAACAAATTGTGGAAGTGTGAAATAGAAATTACAATACTGAACTAGTTTTAACACAGATTAAAAGGGAAAATATAGATCAAATGGTCAGGGCTGTGGAATAGAGACACCCTCCCTTATCTTTATTAAGACAAACATTCACACAAGGACTCAGTAAAATAAATAGTGTCTTCCTTTCCTTGAGCAAATGCTGGTTCACAGCCTATGTACTTACACTATAGATTTAGTTTTAGTCAATGCAGCTAATGACAGATTTAATTAAAATGATTAGATGATTTTTTTTTCATAAACATATTTGGCATTTATATTGCTACAGCTGGGATTTATATCTCAATTGTAAAAAGTCCCAGCAGACATGAGCCCTAATTACCTTAATGTTTCACACAATATTTTGAAAGAAACCCTTATTTACTGTGAAATTATGCATTGTCCACATAGAGAAGGTATACAGATCAGTAATATTTTTTAACATTAGGAGTTACATATTTCCTCTCCAGACTTTACAAGCCTGCCTATGAGCAACTAATTTGATTTAATACACCATAATCAGGGCCTATTGTGCATTTGAATAATCTAATTTATTACAAAAGGGATACAAAAGAACTTTTAATAGATTCACTTGCAATTCTGGGAAATTATAAATAATTAATAAGTAGTTCTAGAACACTTAGTTCTAAATTTCCAAATTAATTGAACAACATATTTAAAGGCTTTAAAACCATATCTACTTTGATACTTCAGTGTTATAATGTGCATAGGTAGTGTCAACAGATTGCAAGGATAAAAGAACCTTATTTCTTGTGAGTTAGTAGTAAGAGCTATTTTTTTTTTCTACCTGAAGGATTAGTTATGGGACTACAAACATAAGGCTATGACTTGAAAGGAAGAAATTTGCTTTGTGTTTGCAATATACACACCTGCATGTGTATGCATATTATATATATGTATGTATATTATATATCTGGTTATGTTTGGGGGGTTTTTTTGTTTGTTTTAATAATATAATCTGGTAATATTAAGGACAACCATTTTAAGGTAAAAAAAAAAAAACCCAAACTTATTTTGTGGAAAACCAGCATTATAAATATCAATATATCTGATTTATTTCTTTATCTGATTATTTTTCTCCAAAAGAGTAATGAACTAAAGATCTTTAGAGGTAAAACAGCCGAAGAAAAAAATTGTTAYGTTTGATTTATTTCTTTCTATTTTAAACAATACAGATACAGTGCTTGAAGYACATTAAAACTGATAAAACTAAAATAAAGATGATTTATCTTTCCAGATTTTGATAGTTAAAATTCATGCTTTTATACTGCTTGATAAATGTTAACCAGAAGATGCTCAATATTTTTTCTAAACTTGATTGTCCCAATAGTGTTCATTTTTGAAGAAATTTTATCCAGGATTTGATTTGTTTAGCTTAATTTCCTTATATACAATTTATTTTTGATTCTTGCACAAATTTTTTTTTTTTTTTTTAATAATGTACACTGTAATGATTCAGTAAACCTAGCAAAAATAAATAAAGGTAGTCATTAACAGTTGTCCTGGTCAAAGTTCAAGAAAGATATATTTGTATAAAACCAAATTGTCCTTTCCATTAGTTCTTGCTCTAATTCACATTTACAGATCATAAAATGTAGTATCTGATTCTTCAACATATGCTCACTAATGTACTGTTTCTTTCTAAACTTCCTTATGCTTATATTCTTTATCTTTCTGAAACTTGATTTTAGTAATGGAAGTTTTCCACTAGCATAAGCTCTCACTCTTCCAGTTCTGCAGTATCTGAACTCTGCTGTCAAATATGTATTGAACAATAAACACCACTTTCACTACCATTCATTATCTCTAGATCTGTGAAGAAATATTAGCTGTGACAGAACCTTTCAGTCTGAGAATTCAGCTGAAAAGAAGATTTAGGGTGACTACAGACAAGTGACATGTCTGAAAGACCCCAGAAGGTAATAGCAATTGCATGTGGGGAGAACAAAATAAATTAGAATGTTGACACAAAGTAGAGTTGAGAAGCAAATTACTGGGAAAGAGAAGATTGACAATATAGGCGTAGCTTGAAAAGAGTGTAAGGACTTTTCTAAGGTGGTGTTTTATAGGAACAGCAATGGACAGCCTGGAAAATTGAAAGTGAAAAAAGAATTATTACAACTAGGAAGAGTAAAAAGATGAATAGACAGAATTAGAAGGGTAAGATGAAAAGAAATATTGAAATCAGATTATGTTCTAAGTTCAAATATAAAAAGACCTGAAGGATGCAGGGATACGATGCTTTGCAGATGGTTGCCAAGAAAAGCATTCTCAGTACTGATTAAAAAAATATGGGAGAAGTGGTTGTACAATAGTGCTATCATTGTATCAGCTTGTTAGTAAAATAGTCAGGGAAAAAAGGCTACAACAAAGGCAACCCCTCATAGAAAACATTATTTTTAAAGCAATTAATGTTACTTTACCACTGAAAAGGTTACCTACTTGGATATTCCCGCTCAAATACAAAGATTTTTTGTATTTATATCAATCAAATACAGACTATTAATTAACTTTTTAAATACATGAAATGAAAGTAATGCATATGGGTATGGTATTTTATCACAGTGTTACAATTATTATCTGTCATGTTTTGTTTTAATTCTGTACTTTATGATAGATTTTCTGCATAGTATAAAATGAGATATATTACTAGCTTTATTTCTGAGATGGTGATCCTGATTCTAAACTTATAATGGGTGAAAATATATACATGAGGCAAGAAGAATGACACAACTATTATTAAAAAGTTTGACTTTTTTTCCAATAGAAAAGTATGCAGATATTTTGTCTTTATCTTCTGAGATTTTATAACACTCATGATGCAGTTTTTCTTCATCACTTCAGTTGTAGTTGCTTTGATACCAAACAAACTGCAGCTCCTAACTACTGAATCCCATAAATCCACGGATAATTCATATAACCAGTAATACACCATTTTCTTAAGAGAGAAACAGAGTGATCCAGCTAAGCGATTATTTGTCAGCCTGCCAGGATAACAATATCTAACATGCTTTRTGCATACCAATAATCTGAATGTATTTCAAAAAGTTTGGCAAATGTCTTTTGATTCTCAAGGATTTACTACTTTTTTCCCAAGTCCATTGCTTTTTCAGCTCTGGTTTATCAAGCATCTCATAAATGCTTTCTGTGTGATTGCTTTGCAGTTATATTTTCTTGTAACCATCTGCTCTCTTTTTTTCTCAGCTTTAATGAAAATGCACATTATCCTAAACAGTCTTACTTATAGTCTTGTAATTTTCTCCTCTATTTTTTCATTTCTGTGTCCATCAAAATTTGCTTTTTGCTTTGAGATGAATTCTTTGAAATACTATTCATACTCATATTCTGCAAATTATACTTGTGCTAAACAGCACCATATTCCTCAAGAAGTCTTATTATGTTGAATAATTTGGTATGGTATTATTTTTTCAGCATAAGCAGGAACAGCAGATTCTCAACTTAAATGGAAAATACTAGGYAATGATGGAAAAGACTGAGATTTTGAAACACTAAGTTCTAATTTCTCAATACTGAAGATCACCAGTTATCAACTCTTCTCATCACCTATGCATTTTTAAGTTTCAGATTTTTTTAATACTGTCATGTGAGTAAAGTTAATGATATCTTTAATGCACGTGAAACTTCGAGATGCTATACTGGAAATATGTTTCTATATTCTATATATAATATATGCTATATAGTAAAATATGAATACATTATAATTTGTAATATTTATCATAAAAATAGATATAGGTTCATGTAATCATATAGCATATTTTATATATTCTATAGTAAACCTTATAAATGCATAAATACTGGTCATTCAGTCAGCTGTAATAGTCCATTCTTAAAAAAAGGTGAATAGGGGGACTCTGGGAACTACTGAGCAGTCATCCTCACCTCCACGCCCAGAAAGATCACGGAACAGGTTGTCCTAGAAAATATGTTAAGATGGAAGATAGGGAGGTGCTTAGATACAGCCCACAAGGTTTCACTCAGGGCAGATTCCGGCATACTGAGGTGGAGTGACTGCATCAGTGGACAAGGGAATAGCTACAGATGTTGTCTACTTACTTTTATGTAAGCACTTTGATGAAAGCTTCCACAGCAGTCTTACTTGTACATTGCAAAGATATGGCTTTGATGGATGGACTGTTAGTTTGATAAAGATTTGGAAGGATGGCCACACCCAAAGAATTGCAGTTAATGTCTCAATGTCTAAATGTAAATCACTGATTGGTGTTGTCCCTGCTGTTAGTTCTGGGATCAGTATTTTTTAATATCTTCATTAATGACATTAATGGGATAGACTTTATCATCAGCAAGTCTGTAGATGACAACAAGCTGAGTTATGCATTTGATTTGCTAGAAGAAAGRGATTCCACCCAGAGGAACCTGTATGACTACTCCTTGAGGAGTGGGCCTGTATGAAGCTTATGAAGAGCTACAGGCCAAATTCAAGGTCCTACACATGGGCCATGGCAACYCAAGCATGAGAATAGATTAGAGCATTAACTGATTCAAAGCAGCCCAGCAGAGGAGAATCTGGGGGTGGATGAAATATTGGACATGATCCAGCAGTGATCATTGAACAAAATCCACGGAGATAGAGATCTGGATCTATCCCTTTTCTGAATTTTCTAAATCTTGGAATACAGAAGGGTGTTTTCTACAGAAAAGTTGATTGAAGGTATTGTGTTTATGCAAGTCAGTGGCTTCCATTTTACGCTGCATTGTGAACCCAGAAGGACATGGGAGATTGGAGAGGAGCTCCTGCAGAGAGAAGAGATTGGTGATACATTAAGGAAGTGTCTTTGCACTTCCCAGCTCATACTGAGCTATTATTAGATACTTCTGTTTTCAGGGGGAGGATAAAAAAAGAAAAACCAGAAACCCACAAAACATATGAACGAATATCTTTATCCTTTAAAGGTTGTTAAAGCCTAYTATGGAAACTTTGGAAAGACCCAAGAAGTACAAGGAAATAAAAAAAAAACCTTGTTGGGAAATGAAAGAAAATAGTTGTTGATATTGTCAATCATAATATTATATTCATGTTTCTAGACTGGTAAAATATCCTAAATATGAAGAATTTAACTTTTAACAGCCTGTCTTGACTTCTCCTTTTCTCCCTCTGCACCAAATACTAGTGAATGTCKTTGCAAGAGTATTGAAGTCTTAATACATTACTGTAGAAGTCCTTGTAGCAAAAGGCTGATACACTTCAAATCAAAACTCAATCACAGAGAGAAGTTTCTTAGGACATAGCACAAGGTTGTTCACTATCAGAGACTGATGAGAAATTGAGTTACTGGAGGAAAGAAAAGCAAAACAAAAAAAGTCCTCGAAGAAAGAGCTATAGACTGAACTTTCCTCTATGGACTACAAACTCATAGCACAAAATGTTCTCTGGTTTTCAACAGCCTAAAGCACTGAAGATGATCTCAAGTATCACTTAACACTGTAAATGAAAGGGCGAGGTTTATTCCCATTTCAATTAGAGCTGAATAGACTACTTTGATTAACTTCAGTTGCCATCATGTTCTCATTGCACACCTGTGACTCTTGTGTGTATTTATTCTATATGCTCAGTCATGTTGCTCTTTGATAATTTTCTTTCTGAAGTGGCTTACTCAGAGTTACCAAAGCAGGGCATACACCCTCTTTCTCTGGAAAGGTGCAGGAACACTTTTTTGTCTTTCCTGTCTCCACAGATCTAAAATGAAAGGCTAGAGTTCCCCCATTCATCGTACTGTACTTGAAATAGAGCGTAAAAGTATTGGGCTACAGATAAAATAGCAACCATTTTTCAATATTTTGCAGGTGTTTCTTCTCATTTCTTAAAGTGCAAGTGAAGAATTTTGATTAGATTGTGTTTTTAATTTCCATGGTCAGTAAAAGCCAGTCTATAACTGTCAATGCAGAATGATGTAAATGTTTAACTGTAGATGCTTTGAGTTGCCTGGCTATCAACTGACTCTGTCTCAGGGCTGAAGGGCAGCACAGCCATGGTCTGATCAGAGACATTCACCACAGAGATTGTCAGAGATCATAAGAGTCCCCCAGCCTTATAACTTCTTTTCTGCAGAAGATAATAATGAAGCTGCTGTTTAAAAAAAAAAAAAATTAGAGATGAGAAGAAGAAAAGTGCCCTGTAACTYTCCCTCCCTACATTTCTATTGCCCCATATTTCTATGGATTTTTAAGGACTGTCTTGTGCTTGTCCTCTTTAGGAAAATAATTATCCATCCATAGAATCATAGAATCGCTTGTGTGGGAAGTGATCTTAAAGATCATCTAGTTCCAAGCCACCTGCTGTGAGCAGGGACATTTTTCACCAGACCAGGTTTCTCAGAACCCCATCCCATCTGGCCTTGATCATTTCCAGGGGTGGAGGTGACACAACCTCTCTGGGCAATCTGTTTGTGAGGTGACCACCCTCATTCTATAACAGGATGTCAGAGTCAGTCTGAGATCCCTCACTTGCCTCACAACTGTCTCCAAGGACTGACTGAGAATCCCAGGGGCTGGGACCCCCAGACTCTGAAGAAAAGTTTCTGGCCTGTCCAGGGGGRGAAAGCCTGCCAGAAGTGTAATTGCGGGTGTGTGCTCACCGGACCAGAGACTGGTCTCCATGGGAACACAGTGAAAGAACAATGGACYGGGCTGATGCTGGCTCTCTGGACTGGTTTGTTCAGTTCCTACTGTGTGGGCCRGAATGACCTGGCRTTACCATGGCCAGGTACGATATGCAGCTGGTTTTTGGAGCCACAAAGAACAATGGACTTGCCATGGCAGATATCCTGGTTGCGAGGACTGCATCCTGCTTCTCCGTGCAGCCAGGCAGCCCCCACCTTGGCCAAATGCCCCTCACTTCGAGAAGATCTATAAAGACTGTGAGCACTGAAAACCACCATGTGTGCACCCCACAGAAGAAGACACGTCTATGGTCAGATCGCCTCAAGGACTCCAGCTCTTCTGTGGTAGCTATAATCCCCTTCTCCTCTTTCTCTCTATTCTCTATTTCTCTCCCACTATTGCATACTGTTGTTAGCACTAAATAAAAGTGCATTGTTGATGATTTAAACTGGTGTCATCCCCTGCTGTGTCTTTTGCATCTGAGTTCCCTAAAAGAACCTATCAGGACTTCACAAGCAGCTGCAGACCCTGACACAGGATGATGTTATTTTTACATTACCTATTGTCATTTTTCTATTGCCTTCTGCAACACCTGCGTGACTTCAAACATTTGGCAATTGCTTGTTCCTGTGCCCTTTGCAGGTCATCACCACCATTTTAAAAAGTGACCTGTGCTGATGGGTCTCATCACCTGCAAGAACATTTTCCTGGGGGACTTTACTCAYTAATTCAATCAGCAGCCTGAAGTCTTCTCCTCATGTCCAGAGCTGAGGTTTTGATGGTATTCTTCCTTCTGTCAAGAGAAATTTTAAACCTTGTGGTAAGATAGGTAAAGATAGTGTGGGGAAACACATCAAGTTGGTACTAAAGGTAATCTTGAAGCCAATGTATTGCAGCTGTGTTAATTATCCCAGAGTGGGAACAGCCTTGCTCTCCCAGCTATGGATGTAATAAAGAGTGAGCTGGCTGGGAGGGGTTTGGTTGCAGTTGCAGCTCAGTTGAAATTGCGGTTGGGATCTGCTGCTGTGCAGTGCAGACCTAGGGACAGGGGGTTGTGCAAGGGACAGATAAGGCGAGACTTTGTACCAGGGACTGCCAGGGAGAGGCAGCTGGGCCAGGGACAGGATGGAGTGAACTGATGCTGTGAGAAGGATGAGAGGAGAAGGAGAACTGACTAGCAGCTGTTGGCTTAAATGGATAGACCCTGAGAGCTGCTTGGAGCTGCCTTTGGGAAGTAAGATAGATACTTTAATGACAAGGTGTTGGTGTGTGAAGCTTTCTGATAAGTAYAAAATACTGATAGATAACAAAGTCCTGATACTTAGAGCCCCTAGAAGTTTTTAATGATGCACTTTGTATATTTTGACCACCTCGACTACCATAAAATCTCTTGAAATCTCTTTGTGGATGCAGTGGCCAAGGAAGCTGCTGCCAGTTTATATGTTCTGTWCAAGATACACTCTGTTGACAAGCAGTAGAYCAAGGAGGGCATCTTTCCTAGTCAGGAAACGGGATCTGTTCCATAAAATAGTCATCCTGTTTTTCTAGGAATTGTCTGGCCTAGGTTGTACCATATCTGTGATGGTTTCAATTAATTTCTGGCAAGTTGAAGTCCCCATAAGGACAGGGCAGTTGACTTGAAAGCGTCCCTTAGCTCCTCAAAGAATTAGCTCCTCAAAGAATAATTGATGTTATTATCATGGCTGGGAGGTCTATAGTGGACTCTCACTGTGACATCCTTGTTATTTTTCACTCATTGATTCTCACCTAGAGGCTTTCAACAGTATAATTGCCAACTGTGAGCTCCATATGTCCTGACGYTTTTATTTCATGCAGTGTCACACCTCTGCCTCTTCTGCCCTGCCTTTCACTCCTGAAGAGCTGGGAACCATCCAACAGGGCACTCCAGTCACAGCACTCATYCCCCCAGGTTTCACTAATATCAATGATGCCAAATCGTTGGGCCTGGGCCAAAGCCTTGAGCTCCTGCTTTTTTGTTCCTCRTGTTTCCTGCATAAGTAGAGAACCCTTTCAGGTATGGTACACTACAGCCAACACCTTAWGAAGTAGATTGAGGGACCCCCTTAGTGCTAGTTTCCTCAAGTTTTGGTACATCATCCCACTGCTCATCACTGGTAAGCCTGGTTTTGTCCCTTTCCCCCTTCCAAGTTAGTTTACAGCTCTGTCAGCTAGCCCTGCCAGCTCCTCTGCTAGAACGCCTTTTTCCCTCTGAGGTAGGTGCATCCTGTCAGGTGTCAGTAGAACAAGCATTGAGTAGATCCTCYCATCACCAACAAACTCAGAAGTTTTCCACTGACACCAGCCTGGGAGCCATGCATCAGCCTGATGGATCTGCCTATTCCTATCAATATTATTTGYTGTTACTGAAGGATTGAGGAAATCACCTCTGCTCCTGATCCCCCTACCAATCATCCCAGGGCCTGGAAGCCTCTTTTGATTTCTCATGGACTTCTCTTTGTTATTTCATCACGGTCAGTGTGAACACTAGCAGATGCTAACAAGAGGGTCTTTCTAGACTGGAGAATTTTCCAGTAGTGTCCCTTATTCATGTCCCCGGGAGACAGCAGACCTTACTGTGAGTTGGGTCTGGTCTGTGCATCAAGCCATCTGTTCCCCTTATTACTACTACTCTTTTTTTCCTCTTAAAAGAGGAGGTTCTGGTGCAGGGTACAGGTGTTCTCTTAGGAGRTCCCACTATGGCAGAAGGACCTTTGTCCACCCCACTAGTTGTCTGGCATTCCAGAGCACCATACCTGTTGTCGAAGACACCAGTCCTATTAGTCAAAATCTGAGAAGAAGGAATCTTCCTCCTGTTGTGTGCAGGGACCTGCTTCCAGTATTCATCTCCTTGGATAAAAGCCCTTTGATTAACTAGGAATGGGTTCTGAAAGGTTCTGAGTTCATCTGCTCCACTATTATGGAGATTTGAGACTCTTAAGAGTGCTGAGACTGTAGCACCTCTGAAAATGATTGGTCTATGTCTAACTGATTTGCTCAAATACTACTCAGCCTGTTAATTTTTCCTGTACCTCCTTCACCTGGTGACACAGCTCCTCAAAAACAGCACACCTGCAAAAGAACTGTTTGCTGGCCGCAGCCTTAGGAAGAGGCATCAGGCACTTGGTGACATGGAGAGCCCCATCTACCATGGGCAGGTCTGGCTGGCTGGAGATCTTAGACACAGCTGTTTCAGTGACCCTTGCAGCTACATGGGATTTAGGGTGTGTCAACACCAAAATTGAGGAAGATTAATCTAGTATGCCTGTGAGATTGGAGCTAAAAGGATCTCTTTTCCTTACCATCTACTKAGTCTGTTGCTGCCTCTATTTGGCTGCTTTCCAACAGTCAGAGAGGAGCTTTTCCTGCTCATCCTGTCTGCACAAACTGCCCCGCAAACTGCCTTGCCACACCACACACCTGTTTGCCATGCTCTGAGTAGCTGAGAATCCCTGGAGTCGCTTAAATCACCCTAAGTTGCTCCTGGCACTGCCCCCTCTTCACCTGGTTGCTTACCATGGGCTTCCAGATTTTGATGGGGCTCAGGGCTGCTGGACCAATTCCAGAACTTGGGAAGTCTCCCTGTACAGCTTGATCATAGCCCTGRTTCTTCAGACACAGCCACTTGAGCTTCACCAACTGAGTTGTTAAACTCTCTTTTAAAGAGGAAACTAAATAAAATTTCCTTYCTGCTCCTCTGGGATAGGAAGAGATTTTTACCACTTCTTATACCCATGAGAAAGTGAGCTCAGTGCACAGTAAACGTGTTTGTTTGACAGTGACGATGAGCTCAGAAAATGTTCAGGGAAAACTGAGAGGTAAAATTGAGAAGCTGTTGTGTTATTAGACCTCTGTGAAATAGGACTCTGTGGAAACAGCATGATGTAGAAAGGCCTGATCAGCCCTTGCTACCAATTTAGCAATATTTTTGTTCTAGAGCATGCAAAGATTATGATTATGCCTAGTCTGATGAGACCATTGTCTCATCCTTTGTGGCTACTTAACAACYTTTTTAGCACTGAGATTATGCCAAAACAATATTTTGCAGTCATTTTTTTTCAAATATTTTCATAAAAAATGTGTAATGTTAGTATAATCCTAGCTTAAATACTGGTGGCAAGAAAGCAGGATCTACTTTAATCGTTTTCTAGCATGAGAAAGTGAAACCTCCATGCTTCGAATATTTTAAGTTCAGAAAGGAAATAAGTGCTACATTGTTGAGTCTAATACAATAAAATAAACACTTAAAGCATTTGTTAATGGTTATGTTTAAAAAATAAATTTAACAAATAGCAGTCAYTTACTGAGTTGGTCTCCCTGAAGAATCCTCATTCCAGGTCACAATAGTAGAAAAAGCCCTGAAATAAATGAGATGTAAACATTCTCAAATAAAAAACARACAAAAAACCACACCAAAAATAAAACAACACAATATCACAGTAGAAAATATAATATCCTTGAATATTTATTTTATCTATGAGGAAAAAATCTTCTTAATTTTCCAATACATTTTATTTTATAAAAATTCTTTAATAAATCTACTAAAAAGAATGGATAAGAATTTTTTAAAAGYGGCGTGTATAAAGATTGGACAAAAGCTGAGAGACATGCTTCTTCTCATCACCTTTCCCGTGCTTTTATGTTTCACCAGAATTCAAGACCTGATTTATTTGGGGATTTTTTGTTGTTGCTGTATTTTGGTGGGGTGCTTTTTTTTTTTGTTTGTTTGTTTGTTTTTCCTGACTGCTGAAAGCAAAAGAAAGTACTGAAACGTCTCTTTTTACATCTGGTTTTGTTTTTCTGTGTCTGGTTGGTTGGTTGGTTTGTTGGGTGGTGTTGTTGTTATTGGTTTGGGGTGGTTGTTTGATTTGGTTTTAGGTTTTTTGTTCCTTGTTTTGTTTCGGTTTGGTTTTGGTTTTTTTAGCTTGGAAAAAAAGGTTTGCTCAGCTTTAATTACAACATTTCCTATTTGGTAGTTGATTTTCTTCTAGGGTTTCTTTTTTTTGTCTGTACTTGGGTTTTGTTTTTAACTGTTATCTCTTTATTCTTACTCTTCTCTGGCAGATGAAGTAGCAGGTATATGAGGCAGACTTATTTTCCCYAGTTTGACACACAACTGTAAATACAGTGAGTGGGCATATCTTATAAAGCTCTTAAAATATTTCTATCTCTCTTGATCAGCAAAAAAATTCTAAGAGAACTGAGTGGGAAAAYAATTTAATTCTTCACTGACATTTATAAAGTTCACATAACTCAGGAGAGATTCCTAAGGATTGAAAAGCATCAAAGAGAACTTCATTATATTCCTTTAAATGKTCATGAGGGAAAACAGTGAGTTTATAATTTGCTGGAAGAAAACACAGGAACTCTCATATGATATGTCCAAAGTAAAATAAATCCACATAGCTTGATTAAGGATAGTCAACATGGATKCAGACAGGAGAGGTCATGCTTAACTAACCTGCTGGAGTTCTTTGAAGATATTACTGCYACAACAGATAAGGACAATTCAGTGGATGGTAGTATATTTGTATTTTCAGAAGCACTTAGCAAGGTTCCACATCAGAGACTAATGACTAAAACTAAAGAGTCAGGAAATGGAAGTTCAATRTAGATGCTTCTCTTGATTCAAACTAGTTTTCAGCTTTCAAGTAGCTTAGATTGGGGCAGGCCAATAAAGTCATTTTTCAGTACTTTTGTTCATATTTTCTATTGGTGTGTTAGGTACTGCAGTTAATAGCAAAATTTGAGAATGGAGGTGATAGTCTGACTGGAAATGGAAGAAATACATGAGAAAAAGTGAGAGACAGTTAAGCCATATATATTTATATGAAATAAAAATATTTCACGTAATTTAATACAGGGTGCTTTTGGCCAGGCAACTAGAATACAGTTAACAGTGGAAAAGGTACATAATTGTTTACTTAATTTTTTTTTAATGTTCCAGGAAATTAATATGAAAATGAAACTTTTTTTTTTCTAGTTTCATACCTCAGATAAGAATAAGTATAGATTCTTCTCAAGTTGTTTGGCTTGAATAGCAAGTTGAGGTAAAGGCCTACTGCAGAAAGGGGCCTCAATGAAACATGCTACCTACTGAGTTAAAGACCAGCTGCTTTCTAATTTTGCATAGCTGTTTTAATCAGTGTAGAAAAGTACTGCCAGCAACAAAGTCTAAAGAAATTTTACTTGCAAATTGTCCTAGAAAAGGCAGGGGAGAGTTTAACTAGATTTCAGATATTAAAAGAAGAAAGGGGAAGGAGGAAGGAGGTCTACATATCTGAGAAAATACAGATCAAACTAATCCTTGTCTATCTTGAAATTTTCCAGTGCTCTCGAAGCACTAAAGGATAAACAGAATGCCAGTTAAATGCTGCTGGTTGTCAAAAGCAAAATATCATTAAAACTTCTTGAATAAAAGGAGTGTGGGTTTCCTACATCAACCCATCTGAGAAARCCAGGAAAACAAATCTGTATAATTAGAAAGGTGAGATGATTTTCTTTACTAGTTTCTGAATTACCATTATGTACCTTACCAAACTGCAATTATGACTTCTTTTTCTTTTTATTTTTTTCCATTTCCTTTTTTTTTTGTTTTGTAACTAGTTTGTGGTAGCTTATTTGTAAAAAGTATACCCTAAGTAGTCAAATTCATCTCCTATGCCTAACTGCATATTGTTTGCAATCAAAGATGATATTAAAGTTGCAATAATCTGTTTGTTATTGTGGTATTGCAGAATATTATAAACAGAAAATTATTTTCAATTTTGCAGTTCTGCCAGTAGGTGGTACTAGTAGTTTCTAAATTTGATAATAAATGTCTTCAACTTGAGTATTACACTTTTCTGTCACAGCAAGTAATGTGTTTCTACTCAACTGAAAATGACTTATTTATATTTGATGCCCTTGCACTCAACGGCAGATTTTAATTCAGTTATTATTTCTGTCAGTGGTGGTGTCTGTAAAGTATCCTTTAAAATGCGGTTTAGAATTTGTGTCACAAATTATTACACCTACTAATTAGATTTCAATTGAAAGGTAATATTAAAATATATTTTACAAAAATTTCCCCAGTTTTACAGCATTTGAATCTTCAAGATACAGCTCAGAATTAAGCTGTAAAATTTTTTAGCAATATTTGCTGTCAAGATCCAGAGTTGAGCCATTCAAGTAATCCCACTACTTCTTTTTAATTCAATATACAGGCTTCTAAGTCTTGAAAAATTATCTGTTGTCTTGCTCTGTAGGTATTTTAAACATATGGGTGTACCTGAAGTAAAATTCTTTAATTTTTTTCCCTCTAAATAGCTGCAGAGATACAATAGTAATGCCTATAGAAAATATTAACAYAAGGCAAGGAAATGTCTAGATGAGGCCAGAACACTTGGAGCATGCCAATAGTAGCACTGCAGCCTTTGTTAGTGGGTGACAATAGATGCACCAAAAAAGTTCCTSTGTTGCAGGCTACTTGGTCTCCAAGAACTGAGTTAAATACCTCTGCGAAACAATATAAATTAAACAGAATTTGAAGCTTCTTTTGAGAAGTTACATTGTTTTTTMAATATAGTGAGGAGGCATTGCTAATTTGGTGTGGGATTGAAACCTATTTTCTCTTGGAAGTGTCAAGGATTTAAAAAAAAAACATCAAGCCCCAGGAATTACATATTGCAATGATGTCCTACAGTAACCTGCAAATGTTGGATTTGACTCATAGAATTGTGGCCAGCATGTCAATTGTTCTCTCACTGTTGTATTCATATAAACAATAATAATTAAAATTACAGAAAGTGATTTTATTAACATGTACCCATACAGAATTCAAGATGGCAATATGAAAAGGTTATGAATTCCTAAGTGGAAAGAAAAAGACAAGCTTATGTACTTCTTTTACAGTATCTGTAATGCCTTTACCCAGAAATTTACTTCCTATGTCAGCTGTCCTATGTCAGACAGCTTTTCTTAACAGTTGATATCAGTTCTTGGTTATATATTTAATGCTTTTTTATTGATAAAATCAAAAGATAGTATTGAAGTTGTCTGTTTCTACWGGTGTTTGACAATATCTGGAAAGAATATGTACTAAATTTTGTGTATGCTTTTGAACTTCATGTAAAATGACTGATTTTTCATGGTTACTCACTTGTTTGCAAACCATTGACTGTCTGCAAACTAAGATTTTTTGTTAGTTTTATTCTAATTTTCATCACTGTTGATTATTGAAGGAAAGAAATGCCCAATTTCTCAAGGAACCTCATGAGACTTTATCTTCTCACCTGTTCACCTGTAGGCATTTGACAGAGATAACTGCTGTGGTTTACATTAATATRTGGTAATTACTCCTCTGATTTTAATAATGAGTGGTTCATAGCCTGAGTTACAAATTTTGGAGGATTCTGAGGTATGAGTGAAAAAGTTTCACTGATAAACAAGATAACGCATGTGAGTGTTGAGATGAGCCTGGCTGTTGCAGCCTTTCTTCATGTCAGACTGAATATGTTGCAGAATTTCACAATGTGGGGGATTCTTATGCTTATATTAAAAATATATTTGGCTGTAGCAGATAGGAGGATGTTTCATTACAATGTGCACATGAATTTTTTGCATTTGATTTTCAAGATTCTTGAYTGATTGTCACCAAGTAGTATAATATGTAATAAGGCTGTTAAAGGCAGATGTCTCTAATATTAATTTTCAGAGAAGTAACTGACTTGCCCAGAAACTGATAGGGCAATGGTTGTGGTGTGATGTTATAAGGATTTAAATATGATAGTCACCTTTAAGTAGGGAATTTCATCCTTTCTATGACAAGATTTGGACAATGTGATATGGAAACACGCAAAATAAAATATCTGAAGGAACATGGAGCAAGATCCTTCCCTACATAAGTGCTTCTCAGGGGTATTCAGGCAGCAGGAATTAGCAGTCTGTGCTGTACAGTTGGAAAAGGACTAAGAATCTTGAATACTGTTGGGACACTGAGTGCACCACTAGTCCTGACTGATCCTGCACAACCTCTTCAGGGCTTCCCATACCATGTCCATGTTCCAGGTACCCATGCCAGCCACCCACAGCCCAGCCCAGCCTTAGCCTGTTCCCATCCCACATCCTCAGGTGCCCTGCCCCTGGATGGTGAGTGGKACAGGCCCTGGCTGACAGGCAGTACACTGACAGACCCTGAGGAACCCTCCTGAGCTCCTGAACCCTAGGGAGACCCTGGCCTCTGCAGAACTCCAGGAAGCACTGACAAGTTGCAACAGCCTCCAGCTTGGGACTTAAGCTGACCCATTCTGAAGAAAAACTCAATTTTTCAGCATATGATTTTATTCCAAGTTTTTAATATCCAGTAAATAATTTGTTTAAACTGCAATTTTTGATGGAAAAACTAACAAATTCTTTTCTTTCATGGCTAAAATACTGAAGATCTTCCATAATGTTTAAGGCTTTTGGAAGCATTGAGGTTGATGGGATATCTGGATCCTATTTCCAAGTCTCATGCTATTCCAAAGCTGACTAAATTAATCACTGCTTAAAGATAGCTGACAGCAACAGAAATTCAGGCAGCAAGATTCATTTAACACATTGATCCATAATAGGAATGCAGACTGAGTCATGCTGACTATTATTTTACATCAGAAAATTCAATTATCTGTTTTGTTCCTTGCTGTTTTCCCACCATAAATGGATATATCTGTATCTATAAACACATATGTATAAATGTATACAATACTGTATGTCTGCTTATATACATGTATTTTCATTTACAGACATCTATGCACTGATATATAGTAGCCTAATAYGTGTATTGATAAATTAGTGTATACCTGTAGATAATAACCAAAAATGGTTTTGTTCCAAGCATGCAGGAGATTGTCTCTRTGTTTATACCTAGATAAATACATCTGGAAGCAGAAGAGTCGCTAAAATATTGTTCATGGAYTGCTACTAATTTAAGAGGATTCTCAGTGCTCCAGAATCTGCTGCAAAAGGGCTGTTATTCCAAGCAGCCTTTAGGGGAGCTTCTAGCATCACTAAATGTTGAGATCTTATTTAGAAGGGGGCATAGTGTAAGTGTTATTTTTTAAAATATAGTCTTTTGTTGAAAGATAACAACTTAAAAAAAAGAAATATATATTCAAATCAGTTTAGAAATTAATTTTAAGGCAGCATACTAGAAAATCAGAACACTAACAAATTTATGATAAATTTGAATGTCTTGAAAATCTAAAACTATCAGTTTTTGGACATTATGTTGTAGAAAACCCTTGTCAGAATCCACACAAATAAATTTAAAGTATCAAGAATGTCATAGGGTGTTCATAAACAATTCTTTGCTTAATCTTTTAGGAATACGTCCCTTGGCTCTTAAGCCTAGATTTACTTTAAACGTTTGCAAAAATCCAGCCTTAGTATTTAAAAAGCCTTTTACAATAAGAAAATAAAAGGCGTTTATACTTAAGACATTTCTAGTAGAGTTTGTAATTTATACTTACTGAAGTTCTGGTCTATGAATTTGTTCTCTACAGATTATAGTGCTAAAATTTTATGTTCACTTATTTTCTTTTATCACMATGTTTTCCCTTTCCCATCCTCTCTAAAATAAGAGTGTCAATCTCTTTCTTTGTTTTCTGTTAATATATTCCTTGTTTGTCCTTTTCAACCTGAGACTAATATTGTTTCAATTGTTTAAGATTACATTTTAGAAAAATATAATAAATATGTATTGRGAAAAAACATAAGCTTAAGAAAAATAAAGTCACTCTGGTTCTCAGAAGGAGAGGAATGATGTTTCTCAGGAGTTGGTTTTGTGATCAGTGCTGTTTAACATCTATGAGGGTGACATGGACAGTGGAATTRAGTRCATSCTCATCAAGTTTGCTAATGACACCAAGCYGTGTGGTGGATATGTTGGAGRAAGGGGATGCTATCCRGAGGGACCTGGACAGAATTTAGAAGTGGKATGATGCATGCCTCATCAAATTCAATGAGATCAAGTAMAAGGGCACCTGGAMAATCCCAAGCACAAATACWGGGTGGGCAGAGAATGGATTGCAAGCAGCCCTGASAAARTYTTGGGAGTRGACCAGAAGCTCAACACAACCTTGTGCTTGCAGACACATTGAAATCCAGCTGTGTTTTGGGCTGCATGAAAAGATGTGTGATCAGCAGGGCAAGGGAGAGAATTGTCTCCCTGCAAGACACTCTGGTTTAGACTCCCCTTTAGAGTGCTGCATTCAGCTCTAGAGCTTCCAACATAAGCAAGACCTGGATCTCTTCAAGTGAGTCCAGAGGAGAACCATGAAGATGGTCAGAGGGCTGGAGCACCTCTSTGAWGATAGGCTGAGAGAGCTGGRTTTTTTCAGCTTAGAGAAGGCCCTAGTGAAATMTTACAGCACCTTCAAGTMCCYAAAWGAGGGCTACAAGAAGGCTGGAAAGGCACCTTTAATAAGGACATGTAATAGGGGGAATGGCTTCAAAATGAAAGAAAGTAGGTTTATTTTTTAATTTTTGTTCAAAAGACAGAACTACCAATTTGAGTGTTTTCATCTTAATACTACTTAGATCCCAAAACCTAAATCCACTTTTAAGTCAGTACTTCTGCAAACATCACATATAATTCTTCTCTACTTGGCCAAGGCAAAAATAGGGGTTTTAGGTGGGTTGTTTTGGATTTATGTTTTTTGGTTTTTTTTCATTTTTTTTTCCTGAGAAGAATCACATCCAGATGTCGTTGTCGAGGCGGTCACGACATGAAGCAGAGCCCACAAGCAGTCTCTCATTATTGCTAGTTGGTGGCTCACCTAATTCCAGGTGTCTTGATAGGAGAAAATCAGGTCCAGATCTCCCTGTGGCTTTCACTGGCCACTCTCAGCTACAACAATGCCACTTCCCCCACTATGTCCCAGTGGGTCACTGTGGTAGTCGAGATGGTCAAAACACACAAACTACTTCCTTAAAAACTTCTAGGGGCTCCAAGTATCAGGACTTTATTATCTGTAAATCTTTCATATCAATCAGAAGGCTTCAGGCACCAACACCTTGCTATTTAACAGTCTCTATCTTATTTAGTACAGGCAGCTCCAAGCAGCTCTCAGGATCTGTTCATTCATGCCAGCAGCTGTCAGTCAGTTCTCCTTCTTCTCTCTTCCTTCTGACAGCACCAGCTCACTCCAGCCTGGCCCTGGCTCAGCCCCTGTCCTTGTCAGTTCCTGGTACAAAGTCTTACCTTATCTGCCCTTGCACCACCTCCTGTCCCTGGGTCTTCACAGCACAGCAGCAGACTCCAACTGAGCTGCAACTGCAACCAAAGCCTACCCAGCCAGCTCACTCTTTATCACACCCATAGCTGGGAGAGCAAGGCTGTTCCCACTCTAGGATAATTAACACAGCTGCAATACATYAGAGGCAAGATTACCTTTAGTACCAACTCTTTGTTTCCCCACACTCTTTACTTATCTTACTGCATCCAAATACAGATGTTTTGACATTTCTAACAACAGTTACATGTTTTTACAGAAATAATCAATTTTCATAGGCTTTACTAGGATATATATATGTAAGAACAACTGTGATCTTTGTTATTTCCWCAAGTAAGATTACAGCCATGGACTTCAGGAGAGTTAATYTTAGCCTCTTCAGGGATCTTCGCCTGAAGGGTCCTTGGATAGGTCCAAGAAAGCTAATCCCTTCCAACCTGACTCATTCAGTGACTCTGTGATTATTTTAGGAAAATTTCTCTCTTTGCAGGATCAACAGAGTGTCCTTCCATAGGTACCATAAACACTTGGACATTATTTAGAAGTCTGTAAGTGCAGTCATCCATGTGTAGTCAAAGTTTTTGTTAAATTTAGGCAGTCACAAAGACAATTGTCTCAAAAACATGAGTGACAAGTTTTTGGCTTTRGTTGGGGAAGAATTAATTTTCTYCATAGCAGCTGGTAGAGGCCTKATGGTTTAGATTTGTGCTGAAAATGGTGCTGRCAATTCAGGGATGTYTAAACTATTGCTGAGCAGGGCTTAWAGATAATCAAGATCTTTTCTGCTTCTCATGCCACCCCATCAGAGAGGAAGGCTAGAGGTGCACAAGTATTTGGGAGGGGACACATCCAGGACAGCTGACCAYRASTGACCCAAGGRATATTRCAGACCATATGGTGTCATGTCAGCATATAAAAGATGAGGGAAGAAGGGAGGAGGGGGCATTTGCAGTGATGATGTTTGTCTCTTGTGACAACAACGCATGATGGAACCCTGCTTTCCTGGAGATGGCTKCACTGCTGCCTGACCATGGGAAGCAATGAATTAATTCCTTGTTTTCTTTTGCTTGCATACACAGCTTTTGCTTTATGTCTTAAACTGCCTCAATCACACTTTTATCCTTCTGATTCATTTTCCTATCCAATCAGGCCAGTGAGTGAGTGAATGTCTGTGTAGGGCTTTTTTTTTTCCAGCTGGACTTAAAGCATGACAGAAAGTAAGCATAAATTACATATAAAATAAGAAATTAATGAGTATAGGTAGCTCAATTATTATACATTAAATGTTAAACTTTTTTTCAGGATGCATAGTTGTGCTGCCTGTGGTAAGGGGGGGAAGAACAAAAAGTAAAGAAACCTGCATTTTTCTTCCTGGGAGGTATTACAGAAGAACAAGTGAAGCATTAAGTATTCATGCTGTAGGAGCCACATACTGTGGCAAGGCACAGAGAATTCTTAATTGATTCAAGTAAGAAGCAGGCTAAAACACTTAAAAAGCACAGCTTTTTCCATTTAGATGGTAGTTTTTTGCCTTTTTCAAGGCACCTGAATTTTGTTTAAGTACATAACAAAAAACTGCCAACACCTCATTTCACGCTGCATTTGTAAATGACTTCTTTAAGGCCAGAAATAAGTAGCTACTTGTTAGCAGAAATCTCATTTAGCTGTCAGTAAAAAAGTATCCTAAGAGCATCTAATAAAGTAATAATATTGAATCCAGTGCTTAGAGCTTCTGCATGTAAAATAAGATTGAATCAGGTACGATGCTCAGCAATCACTCCATACCTATTCAGRATTTTACAAATGGGTTTAGAAGAAAAGTACCTAAGAACTCTATGAGCTAAAGAAAAAAGACTATTAYGAAATTTGTAGGCTATTATGAGATAACGGAGAATAAACATTTTCTCATCAGTTATTAGTGTTTTGACAAATTTCTCTATATTATTTATGAAAGACATGCCCTTAAATAGTTAAAATGTTGTCTAATGTGTTCAGTATTGCTAGTTATTTWAAAAAAATACTTCATTTGCATTATTTTAGTTATCACATGTATTTTATTATTTATTTATTTTCATACCTTATTGTTTAAGGTATCAAAATATTTCTTTCCAGCATGAAAAAAATTTGAATTAGTTGAGGTTATGACAAACAGAACAGGAACACAGTTGAAGCTTTAAATTTTCATGGCACAAGAACAGGATTTTATATCCAGCTCCATCATATACCTGTGAAGTTAAAATGACATGCACTTACTGATTTTGTCAAATAAAAACGTTCTTATTTTGTCCTGTTTTCAATATAGATAGATACTTTTCATGTTTTTTTAAACTTTTTCTTGAGTATGTTAGTCTTCTTTGTACCTTTTCCCCTTGCCTCTTTTGTGGTGTGTAACAAAAGCATGGTTTCAGTTTCATAGCTCTTCAAAATTATTCATTCATCACAAAMTATTATTGAGATTTCACTTCCTGTTCCCAGATAACTCATCACAGCCATTCTCCATCATCTCCCAAWCAAATTATGAAACATAAATCTATTAAATTTCTCCAGTTATTTACTTAAACTTATGAGGAACTATGTGATTATCCTTCTTCAAATTTCAACCTAAAACCTTCTTTTGTCTTGATACTTATAATAAACTTGTTGGCATTCAGGTTTCTACTAAGCTAGACATTAACTTTCACAATATCTTCTTTTATTATTTACTTGCTTCTTCCTGCTTCTATCTCTGACACAATCCCAGGTYGTAGTGTTATCAGTTTTTAGTTTGTGCTTACAAAGGATTTTACATAAGAGACTGTGGGGTTTTTGTTTGTGGGTTGGTTGGTTTGATGGTTGGTTATTTTTTGGGTTTTTTTGTAGATTGATTTTATTTCAAGGAACACAAGCATCGTGRTTTAACCCCAGCCAGGAACACATCCCTCCACAGCCACTCACTCCCTCCCTCACCAGTGGGTTTGGGGAAAGAATCAGAAAGGCAAAAGTGAGAAAACTCGCGGTTTGAGATAAAGACAGCTTAATARGGGAAGTAAAAACTGCRCATATAAGGARAGAACAAAAAGGAATTCATTAACTTGCCCTAGGGCAGACAGGTGTTCAGCMATCTCCAGGAGAGCAGCACCCATAARGCTTACTTGGGAAGACAAACACTGTCACTCCAGATGTCCTCACTTTCCTCCTTCTKTCCCCCACTTTATACACTGAGCATGAAGTCATAGGTCTGGAATATCCCTTTGGTCACTTTAGGTCACCTGTCCTGGCAGTTTCTCCTCTCAACCTCCCAAGCAACCCCARCTTTCTTACCATCATGGCAGTGCAAAAAGCAGGCTCTTTGTGAGCCATGCTCAGCAATAGCAGAAACATTTCTATATATCAGCTCTGTGTTAAACACAAATCTAAAACACAGCCCTGTTCCAGCCACTGTACACTACCCCAGCCAAAACCAGCACAGTAAGTCTAGTTCATAATAAGTTTTCATACTTTCCATTTCTTCACTATGCTGCTAAAGTGTTATCATTTGAAGACAACTCATTACCTATAAAAGTCTATCCACAWAGGAACTCTGCATTACCAAGAAAATCTCTTTGAAATGTATGACTTTTCATCTAGAAAAGTAWTGCATCATGTGCAATATGTGTGTCAATAACTCATTTTACATAAGAAAAAAGAAAACTAAAAAATAAATATATATTTTAGGCAAAATATCACTTATATTTTTTTTTATTATCATGTAACCTCAGCTGAAAGCTGAGCTGAGCTATTAAACRTGTTAATAAGCTGCTTGGAAAAATGTGGATATGAGTATTTTCACAAAATTTTGAGACCTTTCTCTTTCATAATTGCACTTCTGTATCATTTAATTGTCTCTTTTCCTAGAAATTTTTGAAGCTGAAAAAGCTCCAAAAAATTCTCCTGGGTTGTTACAGCATGGTAAGTATGGGTCTGTGTTTCTTTGAAGTTCAGATATGAGATGTTGCATGTTCTTTCTGAGCCTTCTTTTTTTTTTTTTTTTTTTTTTTTTAATTTTTGTTCTTCTTTGACAGTATTACACAGCAAAAGTCCAGGAGACATGGGAGGAGACTGTGGATCTGATTCTGTTGTCAGACATAAATCCTTGTACAGAGAAAAACTTAAGAAATCCTGAGAAGTAGGAAAGGAGGAAGATGCCTCGATTTTATATGGATAGTTGCTTGGCAGACCACAAYACCTCTTGCAATATTAACTGAGTTCCCTTCTTCTATTTAATGTGTGAATTAAATACAGAACCTTAGAATCAGAGAACAGCTCGTGTTGGAGTGGAACTCAAAAGATCATCTGGCCCAAACTTTTCTAAGAAAGGAATCTTAGTGTAGATTAGCTATCACCCTGTACAATGCCATCTTGAAAACCTACAGTGATGGGGACTCTACCATGTTCCTAGGGATTTTTTTTTCCCAGTGAATGGTCATTCTCACTGAAAACAGCTCTGTCTTATTTAAAGATAAAACCTCTCCTAGTGCAATTTGTGCCACTTGCCCCTTATAGTCCATGTGGCTCTTTGTGAAGATGAGAGCCTCCATTGTCTTTGTAGCCACCTTTTAAGTACTGGAATACCATGATAAGGTCCTCCCTGARCATTCTCTTCTCCACAAGAAAAGACCTAACTCCTTCACTCTTTACCCATTGAGAAGAATCTCTACCCCTTTGATTATCTTGGTGGAAACATGTCAAACTATTCACCCAACTAAACTATTCACACCTATATATTTTCTGATCTCCATATCATTCTTATTTGATCATCAAAATAAAAGAGATGCATATCAACCCAGGATCAGTTCAAAGACTGTGATTCTCATATCCTAAACTGGCTGCTTTCTTGCTATATGCATGTACAAGGGAGATTCCATCCAAATTACCTTGATCCCCTATATCCCCTCTCTCTCCTTCCATGTTCTTTATCAAATGCCTGTTAATGTTTTAATACTTCATTGTTATGCTGAAGACCCATCATAAAACTAATCTATGATGCAGATGTCTCAGAAATGGCTGCCTGAGAAGAGAGGAATGAACAGGAAGTTAATTAAYAACCAGAGTAAGTAAAGAAAAAAGTAAAAACTGTAAATAATGGTGCTGCCAAAGCAGCTGGAGCACTCTAGCAATGAAAAAGATATGACAAGAGATTTGCAAGAAGATAATCCCYTTTTTTGTAAAGATAACAGAAGTTGCTGAACAGAAAGTTGCTTGATAGATATTTCTAGACACATGTAYATAAATACTTATATATGTGTGTAAGAATACATATGCATATGTATATATGTATATATACGCAGAGCAAGGAGCTATGACATTTTATTAAAGAGAATTTGAAAAGATTACACTTGAAGAAGTAAATCAATTTAATATATGAATTTTTTTTCTAAGAAAGAGAAAAATGACTGAAACATTAGAACAAATAAAGGTCTTAATCTGAGCAGACAATTTTGGAGAGCTTGTGGAATTCATGGCCCAATTTACCTCAGCACAACTATCCTGAGTGTCAAAATATTGATTGTCTAGTCTAAATGAGCTGCCTTGGATATTCTTCTAGTAAATGGAGACAGGTACTTTAAGACAGATGTCACAACTCACATTTTAGAAATTTTATATAAATGCCATGGCCTCTTCAAAAATTTTTGGCAGAACTTTGGGACTTTAAAAACATTGCTTCAAGTCCAAGCTATTACCTATGTCACATAATAGCAAATACTTTACCAGGTAATTGAAAAGCCCAATTCAGAACTCAATGAAAATATGTAATGCTRCAAAGTAGAAATGTGTAAAGCTTAAAAAAAAAAAATCATAGGATATTGCACTAAATTCCATTTAAATTGTTACAAGTTGAAAGCCTGACCAACAAGTTCAGATTCAGAAAAAGTAGACTATGATAGTAATCAAAGTGGAATAAGTTGTGAGTTCTGAAGAACAAAATKAAATTAAGAGATAATCAGATACTCTAGGGCACTTAAAATACTTTGCAGATGATTACAACAGTTGTTTTGGGTTTTTTTTGAGTACAATACCATTATTTATGCATGATGGTGAAGTGTTGTTGCAAAAGGCCAGGAGTCTTTAATGAAGTTATTCCTACCTGTGTGGTGTTTATTGATCGGAAGAGCGTCGTGTAGGGAAAGAGTGTAGATCTCGGTGGTCGCAAAAAAAAAAAAAAAAAAAAAGAAAGAAAGAGGAAATTAATCCTCTAAACACTTTAACAGAGAAGGCAATGGAAATTCCAAAGGACAAGACAATAGTCAAAGAAAAGGCTAAAACTGAGTTATTTGAAAGATCTGAAATAGAAAAACTTAATTAAGCTGCTTCTAATTGCAGAATCAGAAGGCTTGAGTGGCATCAGCAGTTCTGCTGTCATGATTATGAGATTGTGGRACCTAGCTGAATATATCATAATTTGCTTAATTTTCTATGTCTTTTGCCTCTGTATTTTAGTTTCCTTCCTGCTAGAGCACCAAGGCAAGGATGGACTGAAGGCAACTAAGATTTCTCTTGACGAGTAGAAAGGACATATGTGTAGTATGGGGGACCTGAAAGGTACTGATTTCTTAAAATTTAGTTTAATTTCTCAGAAGTTGATTGGCCTCTCTGGACAATAAAACCTGTCACTGATACTTTTCGTCAGTTCTTTTCTTAGGGTTTTCTTTCACAGAATAATTTATGAAAAAATAATTTATGAAAATGTGAACAGATTTTCTAACTTTCAACCAAAAAATTCAGATAAATTTCCAACTAAAATTGTTTCAATACTCTATAGATTACTAAGCCTAGTTCTCAGGGACCTTTCCCTGATGTGAGTTACYTAATTTCTTTATAATAACAAACTTTGGATACCACAAATAATTAGGCATTCAGTGAATTAGTTGTATATAATCTCAACAAAATGCAGAAATTGATAAAKGTCTATTCCAGTTATGCTACAGGGAAATTCTGCTGAACTCCATAAGAGGAAAAAAAATGCATTTTTCTACTAAAATGTGTAAGAGTACCCCATAAGAAAATGCTCACAAGTATTGAATGATTAGTTTTATATTAACACTAACCATATTAAAAAAAAAAAAAAAAAAAAAAAAAAAAAAAAAAAAAAAAAAAAAAAAAAAAAAAAAAAAAAGAGAGAGAGATAGAAATGAGGCCATAAAACATATCCTGGTGAGTACAGTAACAAAAATGCCCTGCAAATAAATTGGGGCACAGCAGGAAGGACTCTGTGCATAAGCAGCAGGCTCCTAAAATTGATCATCTGTCTTGCTGAAAGTTAATGGAGCTCTCTCAATATAGAAACAATATAGTCAATCATGCTTCATAGTATAATTAACCACTGACTAAAGYTGGAATGAGTTGAAAATATTTCATGGGTATGGCAGAAAGACTGGCAGAGTTGATGATCTTCCTGGTTCTGTAATACCAGTGGGAGATACTGAACAACTGTAGTGAGATACTGTGTACCTATGCTGGGTACAGTGTTGAATTATTTTTACACTGCTATGGAATATGAAAATGTAACCCTGCTGCTTCATATACTGATACTACTAGACTTTCAAATCATATATTATAACATAGATGTTAAGATCCAYGTCTGAATTTTAGTTGCATTTCTTAGTCATGATGAGGAAATATAATCTGTCAGTAGTGCCATTGAAGTTATTGATAGTCTACCTCCTGATAATTTAGAAACACAAGTGTCARCATGTCCGCAGAAAAAACAAACAACAGGTAATAATGATGAGATGTATTTGAATCAGAGAATGTTCTGAATTGGAAAGGGCCCACAAGACTCATTGAGTCCARCTCTCCAATGAATAGCCTATAAAAGGATCAAACCAACAACCTTGGCATTATTAGCACCATGCTCTAGCAAAGTGAGCTAAWCTCTCAGCCACGAATAAAGCTAGAGACAAATATAAAAATAATCTAAGAAAGAGAATATTAAACTACCATGATGATATATGCAGAGAAATGGGACTTTATCCTGGAAGCATCAAGTGCCACTGAAAGGAGCATCAAGACCAACAGGAGTGTAAAGTCACTACTTTCCGTTGGTGTAGGCACCTGTAGAAAAGATGTCTCAGTGCTGTTAAGTGGATGAAAGCCAGGATGAAACTGATTACATAAAATATACTTGTTTTTTAYTCCTAAGCTGTAGTTGAGTGTTAACTACATTTCAGTTGCTTCTGTTAATAACTACACTTTTGGAAATGATACAGCAAGTTTTCAGGATCATCTCTTACTTCCCGTGGATGAGGTGAACTATGTTTTCCAAGATCAGAAGTAAAGATTTATAATTTTATTTTATTTCATTTTATTTTTCAGTAGCRTGGGACAATGTTGTAAAGAATCAGTCTTGATATAGTGATAATCTATTGTCATTATTTTCATTATATTAAAATARCACAGGAAAAGGACAGCCAATCAACCAGAAAACAAAAGCCTAGATCAGTTTTCTCAGTTTCAGTGATTAATAGCAGAGATGATAACASAAATATCAGTTAAAAATATTGAGCTTTAGGAAGAGTTAGAAAGGCCAACTCAGAGGTAATGCTGGTAATACACCAGCAGAATTTAAGCTTTAATCAGGAACCAGTACTGTGAGAACTGTGAGTGCTTTGGATTTCATGGCATTAAGGCCAGACTTACAATCTCCTGGTAAGAAGATAAGAAAGACAGAAATTTCTACTGTAACATGATGTACATACCTTCCTCGTAATGGCATATAAACAGAAGTTATGTGCAAAATATCAGCATTGCTCAGGGTATTGATTGATTAGCTGTGAAAATGTGAGAGTGAAATTTACTGAAGTAGTTAAATGTCTTTTCTGAGATATTATTTCTCGCYAGAGAAAAAGTGAGTGATCTGATCTTCTTACTGTATATGCCCATGACTGAAGCAGGAAAACATATTTATTTTGTATTATCAGCTAATTACAGATAKGCATCACAGCTTTACAATAAGAAGAAAACAATGCTGGGAGAAAAACCTTATCAGCTAGCAGACTACACTGCAGAAGACTTGAAGAGCTCAAAAGTAAATAAAAGCGAAAGCTGAATAAGAGACGACACAGAAGTCTGGTTTTGACATAGAAAGATTATATAGGATGCAGCCATCTTCACTTTCAAAACCAAATACCTGAGACTAAATATCTAAGAAAGCAGGTATCTGAAKACATAGCAATATCTACACAGCTTATGTTATCTATACCTACCACAGGTTATGTTATCTATACTTTTTTTTTCATAGAATAATATTATTTCAGCTGTTTTTATTGTTGTGTCCTATAAAGTTACCAATGGAAAGGCAAATTTAAGTCACTAGAAGATTATATATATATATATACATATACATATATATAAAAGCTATAGACACAGTTTCATAAAAGATGGTATAGGCACTGAAAAGGTCACATTTCATACATTACCACTTCATAAAGCATTCTATTTTCTATGACTTCAAAAAAAGAGAGCATTACATGAGAAAAACCTAAAAATGTGAAATCCAATTTTGGTAATCTTAGAGAAATCTCCTAGTATTCATCATTAGGGCAGATTTTATTATTTGACTAAGGTTTATTTTAGAGACAGTTTATAGCCAATTATTGGAAATTTTATTATTGACAAGGAAAGATTTCTTGGTAGTRTATGAAAACTAATTTTTGAGACAGTATAAGCTTTATCACATAGTTTTTGTCAGTTTCCTTGTTCATTCATTCCTCCTGCTGACCTTGAAACACATACTCTTCCTAGGACTTCTTGGATTTGTAATTCCTCTACCAGCGTGAACTGTAAATCAAAGCCCTCAAAAGTTACCTAAGGACATAAGGAAGGCACATCTGAGAAGATGTGGGAGACAATTCCTAACTTAAAAAGTCCCTTTTCTTGACTTCAAAAAGAAAAAAAACAACTTTATGTATCATTTGCAWTAATAAAAGATGTTTGACTTTTAAGACTATCACAAAAGAAATTTAAGTTTCCAATAAAAAAGCRGCTCTGAAAATTATAGAAACATTTTCTATAGTTTTTCACTAATTTTCTTCATTTTTAAAGTAAAAATTGTAGGTCATGAACCTAAAGGTCAAAATCCACAAACTGAAAATGTGCTGGATTTTTTTTCCTGCATAATAACTTTTGTTTCCTCTTCATATGGCCTTGTGTAGTACTTGCTGAAAGCAAAAAGGGTTTTTTCATTGACTTCACTCAAGAATGTTTGGACCTTGAATTAGAATAAGAGGTAAATATGACAGTATATTAGAGGAAAAATCATTGTATGAAAAAAAAAGAAAATAATATCTTTTTCTGTCAAGGTAGATGGCAGAAAGTTGTGAAACTTCTTTTAGAAAAGTAAAGTGCTTAATTTGCCTTACTCTTTAACTTCTGTTTGTACAAGCATATTTCATATGTTCCCTGTCTGCAAAGTGTATTACAAGACTAATTATGTCCTTGCATTAAATGCCCTAAAAAAAATTGTGATGACCTTGAACATACAAATACCAATACATATCTTATTATGAATACTATTTATGTCATATTTTGTCCTGAAGCATGAAACTTCAGTCATACAGATTTCTAGGTCATTCAAATATGCCATTCTGTCAATAATTATAAGTTCGGTTTCACTACCCTTGAGGTAGTGATTCCTTTCAATTCAACACTAGATCTTTATTTTTTGTGTTTTAAGGCACTGAATTTACATTAAAATTGTTAAAAGGGTTTAGAAAAATATTCAGAAGCATATAAGGGACAATATAATATTTTAAAACYTTCTGTACAAAAGCCAACCAAAGCATGAAAAGCTTTAAAATTTGAGTGACAGTGCATTAATGAATGTGGAATAGGTTACAGAAGGTCTCTAACACAGGGAAAGTAGTGTAATGGTTTAACCCCAACCAGAAATTAGGTGCCACACAGCTCTATACCATTATTCTTCTCTGGTGGGATGGAGAAGAGAAGCAGAAGGATAAAATTTAGAATACTTGTGGGTTGAGATAAATCAATGTAATAAATAAACCAAAAACCACCCACACAGGCAAAGCAAGACAAGGAATTAATTCACTACTTCCCACAGGCAGGCAGGTGTTTACAGACCTCCAGGAAAGCCAGGCTCCATCAAAATTAACAGTGACTTGGGAAGACAAACACCCTCACTTCTCCCTCCTTCACCTAGCTTTTTATGTTGAACATGATGCCATATGCTGTGAGATATTCCTTGGGTCAGTTAGGGACAGCTGTTCCTACCATGTCCTCTCCCAAATAATTGTGTGTCACCCCTCAGTCTCTTCACTGGTGGTGTGGGATGAAAGGCAGAAAAGGGCTTGAATCTGTGTAAGCACTTCTCAGCAATAGCTAAAGCATTCCTGAATTATCAACAGTATTTACAACACAAATTCAAAACATAGCCCCGTACCAGCTACTCTGAAGAAAATCACCTCTATACCAGTCAAAACTACAGGACCGGATTTTCCTAGGGAGCTACTTTTTTCGCCTTACAGTAAAATGCCATTGGAACATAAATGAGTTGCGGAAGCAGATTCCTCAACCTGCTTAAGTGCAAAACCAGCTCTACATGCTAACAGTGGATTTGCATGATTCATTTGAGATGTTCAGGTGGTATCTTTTAAGGATTATTATCACAAACAAATTAGGTCTACTATAATCAACTGCCATTGCATAACAGATCTAGACAAAATAGGCTCTATGATGTCAAATTAATTCATTAATTATTGTTCATTTGTAAGTGAATGAATACAGCATACAGAGTGCATGATTACCGTATAAAAATTCTGCCAAATATAGTTTCAAATGTCTTTTTAATCATAAGCACCTGTTTATGGAATTGTCATAAGCTTCCTCCAAAATGTAGGACTYGATGTGGAATCTAGTCACACACCTTGGCAGGAAGAATGAATATGATCTTTGGCCTTCATATTTATTCCTCAAAGTACACCTGTGACACCATAATGCATATATTCCTCACCATGCCCTGACTTCAAATGCAAATATAATTAATTTGGAAAAAAAAAGTCAATTAACACAAATGAAATTCAGACAAAACAGACTGTAGCCTATAGGTGGCAAATCACTGCAACTGTGAAGGAAATGAGAAAAGAAAAGTGATATACAGCTGTTCAAGACAGGTCATTTTGTAAACAGATAAGGCCAGAACTCAGCATCTTCTCTCTATTGCAGCAGATGCTCTACTGTTAGAAAAAGGCATTTAAGTGTAACAAGCTGTATGCACTCGCAGTTGACTAGGGTGGGGGTRGTTTTCAGACATAAGCCTCTCATGGCAGCTGAAACACCATACAGTATACAAGATTTCTGTATGAATAACTGTAATGACACAGGACTAGAGGAGATTGGAGACTTTGCAAATTGGCAGCTAAGGGACATCCTGTAGAATCTACAGCTCATTAGATGCCTAAGCTTAGGTGACTGAATCACACTGAGGTATCCAATCGTTTCTGTGCCAAGCGATGCTGATTTTTCTAGTAGAGGATAATACCAGAGAAGGTCTCTCCATATGGAGTGGAATAGGCTTCTTGAGAGGAAGARAAGAAACTGAGCGCAGTATGTGATTATTCAGTCTGTGAAGCAACTCTCTTCACCTTACGTTACAAATTTGGAAAGCAAGAGGTTTGTTTCCCCAGGGTGTTAACAGGGTCTCTGTGGTGTTGTATATTGTGCTGAGGAAGAGAGAGCAGGCACAWAGGAACTTTGCACAGAGAGACACCAGAGCTCTGGCATATTCATTGTCATACGCAAACTGTACTATGTACTTCATCACTGATACTTTAGTTGAAAGCTCTTTCATGGTACATAATGATTCTATTGCAACAACATTCTTGTTTCTCTGTGGTCAAGAAGTTGGTTAAACCAGCCTTGACAACGAGTCATTCCACTTGAACATAAATGGAGAATTCTAACATGGAGGAAAAGCGGGTGATGGTTTCTCCATTCATGTACAAATATACGTGTGTATATATAAGGATTTTCTTAATTTAAGAGCTTTTTTTTTTCTTTTCCAATTCTAGCATGAAAAAATATAAAGCATTCTAAAATATTTTCCATTGAATTAAGAGTCTGATGTAGAATGTCTGTCAGCAAAATATTATTAACATCCATAGAAAAATGAAACACCCAAACTTACTCTATTTAAGATCATCAATATAATACATTCCTTTGCTACAGCCTATCCTACATCAAAATTATTTTGTTACTTTTTTCATATTATTCTGTCTGTATTTGAAATGTCTTCATTCCTATTCTGTGCATTTACCTCATTCTCCTTTTGTCATCCCTATTCAGCTCTTCAATAGAAAACCAGGGTAATACCATGCYCGCACCATGTTGCTGCCAGCTGGCTCGGTAGGTTCAAAGGCCAGCTTCAAAGGACCAGGGAGGTTTTTTTTTATTTTGAAGGGCTTCCAGATTCTTTCATTGGAATAGAAACACAGTAGGGAACCTCTACTTGCAAAACAGCCAGAAACTGAATATACAGAATTGTGTCTGCAGGCACAGTGGGCCTTATATAATTTTTGTATGTGTGTAACTGTTGACTTCAGCAGAATTTTTCCTGAATTTGCTAAGTGCATGTGAAAGCATATTCCAGTCCAGTGAGTTTATGAAGCACTTAGGAAAGAAATGCAGGTGTCYAATAGTCTTGCACCTGATTATTTCTTCCTTTTTCTTAATTTTTCCTCTTTTCCCYGTGTTTTATCTTCTCTCCCCTCTCTGTGATCACTGTGGTTAAGGAAAATTTTATTTAGGTTTTTTGTAACTGCAGCTCACCAAGAGCTTCTCCTTCCAATAAGAAGCTTTGTCTGGATTCAGCCTTTACTGTCATACTACTGTGGCAATAAGAATTATTAATGACATTTGTTCAGCAAGTCTTGATTTGAGACCGCCATTTGACTAATCAATCATGAAATAAATATTTTAAGGGGAAATAAGTTCAYATTACTTTGTAGTTAAACTAAGTTTTGAAGGGAAATGCAGAGAATTGGTAAGTTGATTTTTCAGCTACCATATTTATTCCTATGTATTTTTATTCCTTCTGTAATGAGGTATGCTTTCAATAATTTAAACTATATGACAACTCCACAAATTTAGACAGCACTTCAGAACTGCTCTACTCTGAGTTATTTGATTGCAGCTCAAAAAGCCACACTATTAGCAAAATATGGCTAATCATGGCTCCAATCACCTTTTCAGATACAAATAGGGTTGGATGAGTCACCCTAATGTATGTGGCTGCGGAGCTTTACCAGCCATGTGATCTGTTTTGAATACAAAACARCAAAGCACTTCAGGACTCAGGACTGCATCTTGAAGTGCTATTGGAGATTTACTGCTCCTCATCATTTACTTACACAAGGAAAAAATGCCTTCTAGTTATATATCACTCCTTCTCTTGGCATACATAACTCAGCATTCAGACTATATTTGCAGATTCATATACATATATGTCCGTGTTTAAAACTGGTGACAGTCAGCTTTGGTGGAAGCTAACACATTGTGACACCAGCTACAACAGTCATAATTCACAGCTAAATTGCCTTCCAGAAGCTATAGAACAATGATTTTTTTTATTGCTCTACACCTAAACCAATCTGTTCCAGTGATTCTACTTTGATGCACACACGCATACACACACATACACACAACTGGGTTTCTGTAGCAAGATTTTTGCTGGCCGAAGGGCTTCGGGGTAACTTCTGTGAGAAGACACCAGATACTTCCCCCACATCAAGCAAAGCCAGTTCCAGCTGCCTCCAGGACAGACCTGCTACTGTTGAGAGCTGAGACAACCAATGACCTTGATAGARCACATGTGAATACATATTTAAGAAAATGTGAAAAATGCTGCAACAGCAGCTGGAGAGTAGAGCTAGAATATGTGAGAGAAACAGCCCTACAGAGGTGAAGGCCAGGGAAAAAGGAGAGGGAGAAGGTGCTCCAGGCACTGGACAGAGATTCCCCGGCAGCCTGTGCTGAAGACTGGGGCAGGCTGACCCCTGCAACCTATAGATTTTAATGGTGGAGCAAATATTTACCCTGCAGCTCATGGATGATTACATTCTAGAGCAGATGGGTGTGCCTGAAGAAGGCTGTGACCCCTTGGAGAATCTGTGCTGAAACAGGCTCCTGGCAGGACCAGGGGATCCTGCTGCTATAGATTTTCTGACAGGGCTTGTGATGCTTGTTGGGGGCCCATTCTGGATCAGAGAATTCCTGAAGGACTAGTAGTCAAAATTTAATTCTTTTCTGGACTCAGTAAACAACAAAGTTAGTGGAATYTTGGTAGTTCAACTTTGAGAGAAAGCCTAGGAAGTTACTAAGTATCATATTGTTACCTTCTTATATCTTCTTCTTTCAGGCTCTGTAGCTTCTGATGGAATAAGCTCACTTTCAGTGTAACACCAGTTTAAACTACAAGCTGAAACGCCAAAAATCCACAAGGAATTTTTATTACCACTGACCTAAAGGATTTTCTTTTGAACTGGTCTGGAAGAGACTAAGTACTTTCACCTTGCTTCCCTATGTTTTCACCAGACTTTATATATCTCAAAATATTGAACATTGGCTGAATAGCAGAGTTTCATTTCTCAGCAGTCTCAAATTCAAACACTCCATTGATTTTCACAAAAGACAGGTCTTTATCTCAAAAGAAAAAGGATTTTGTTGGTAATCCTCAAAGATGCAAACAGCAAACTAATCAAGAAAACTGATTTTCTATAAATTCACCATTGGATTCATTATAGAAATATTTCTGATTTATTTTCTCAATTGTTTGAAATTTAATTTACTTCTATTTCTTTTATTTTCCTTACATTTCAATCTTGTTCTTTAATTTTTATGTTCCTGCTTCAGAGTTTAATGGAAATGAGAATATCTTGGATTAATTTTTTTTCTTTTTAATTAGAGACAAATTTTCTTAAGCTTGTTCTACATATTTTGTAAAAATTTAAAGTAGCAAAAACACAGTTCCATTGTTCCCTTCATTTGATTCTTGTCCTAAACTTGCAGGTGGTCCCTCTCTTCTAGGGCTAGCTCTGCCCAGAGGCGACCCTGCCACRATCTGTGGGTCRAGGACACACACAGACCCYGGTGKGTGCAAGAGTGGTAGAAACCTTCCTGCTGCCRTTGGAAAAAGAGGCTGACTCCTTTGGGGGTCTAAGTTCTCAGGGTTTATTGAGCTTGGCAAGTTACCYTGAGAGGGGACTGCCCAAAAGGAGCCCCTCTCTGGGGTGTGCAACACCTTTTAACAGGGGGAGGAACAGGTACAACAAACCAATCAGAAGGGATCGGGGTGTGGTTACAATCTGGATAAACATTAACTGGGAACAATGGGGAGAACTTGAGGGAGGGACAAACATGTAACAACAAATCACCAAGAAGAACTGGGAGAACTTTCCAGAACAAGGGGACAGGTTTAAGGGAAACGGACAGGTGCCAGGGGAGGACACAGGGGAGATGGACAGGAGCTCAGGGAGAGATGCATCAGGGAGGCGGACCAGGAAGAACCAAGGGCAAACAGAAAAAAGGGGTAGCTTGGAACAAACCAATACAAATAGAAAATAACAAACCCCAACATAAACTGAAGAGTTTTGAAAAGGCAGTGGAAAATGAGAGGTGAAAAATAAGAGGAAAAAATATAATCAAAACACAATCAGTTTTAATTTTTAATGAAATCCTGTGAAATTTTAAATATTTTGCATTAAGCATTTCCAACAGGGAAAGAACCCTAAAATATACAAACCTSTTCACAGTACGTCTGAATAGAAGATATGATTAACTATGTTATAGAAATAAAAATTTATAGAATTTATTAATATCAAACAGATTTTGGAAGGCAAGGCATGAGAAAATTAAAAAAAAATTAATTATCTTTCAAATTGATAATTTGTTTTTGATACCTCATCACATTTTCGTTCAATAGTGGCTGTTCTCACAGTTTTATCACCTTGTAAACCTCCTTTCCAATAGGCTCAGGGGGTAGTAAAGTGCATAGTGTCCACACTTGCTCAAGGCAAATCCATCTAATTCAGAATTTAGTCCCTGAAGGTGAGAGTACATAGATGTTTGCAGACATCTCTGCATACTTTGATGCTGAGAGACTGAGTTTGTACACAYTTTAGGGGGATCTTACTGATGTCTTCACTGCATGGTAGCAAGGGCACCTTTTCTGTAAGGCACACAGTAACAGGACAAAAAGTGGTGAATGCAATTTGGAACATGGAGAATTCCAATCAGATAGAAAGTAAAGGTTTCTTTGTTTCTTTGCTGCTTTATTGAGGTTTTTCATATGGTTTTCTTTGTTTAGTTGGGCTTTTAATCACAAGGATGGTTAAGCAGCAGATGTGAGCTTGCCTACAAAGGCTGTGACAAAGTCTTGGGTTATCTGGTCTGATAGGAACTGCTGCAAATGGGGGAATTGGATAAAATAATCTCTAGGAGTCCCTTTCAAGGTAAATATTCTATGATCTATAAATCTGTGGTTATCACAGAAGTTGTACAGGTCTACCACTTAGTGATGAAGAGCCACCTAAATTCATTTCAGCTTTTCACCTAACAGATTCATCTCAAGCCCCCAGATTTTTTTGTTGTATTAAATGACCTATATTAAGATCTTCTGCAATTGCTAGTATCTTTCTAAGCTATCTTTTTTCTGAACTTTAAAACATCTTTAATTGCTCAATTGTTCATCATATGTAAGGAAGCTGTCTTTGATCATTTTTTGCCACTGACTGTTTTTTTCCTTCTCATATAACTTGTTTCTGAGTGGAAAGGTGTTAGAAGCAGACACAGTTTTAAGGTGTAGGTACTACTCTGAGTCGACTCTGAAATAAATATGTCTCTTTATTGTCCATTCCTTCAGGGAGACATAAGTTCACTGACTTTTCCTTTCCTCTTTTATTTTTTTTTTTATTTTGCACAACTTCAAATGAAAATAATATTGAATAGCATATTTTTATGTGCAATTTCTTATTTTATTTTCATRCATCCTTAATTTTAATTTTACTTAAAGCTGGTTTAAGTTATTTATAACACTGTTTCATCTACCAGGTTTTTTTCTGAGTTTAATGCATTTTTCATTTCCTTTCTTTCTGCAACTTCTAGAATGAATTGTGTAAATCCATATACCCAGAAAAACGTGAGTACTGCTCTTGGCATTCAATGTTGAAGGAAATAAAAATTGCTTTTTATTCTYCTTTTGCTTGCATGTTAACACCCACACAACATTGTGGCAGCAAATGTTAGGTACATCTTAAGTTCAATCTGTCTCTTGCTTTAATGTATTTTTAAGTGTTTATGTTCAGTGTATTTCTATTATTCTGCCTTGACAGACAGTTTCTTCTTCGACTTTTGTYTGTTAGTTTTATCAAAGGAAATATCACCTTTATCCTTTTAAAATGTTTGTTACCTACTCACCTTTATACATCGAGAGGTTTTTTTGCTTTCCTGAATGTTTCATTATCTTTTGATTCAAGTCAAGCTCTTTTCTAGGTCTAGTTAGGAGGCTGTTCAGATACCTATATTCTATAAATTAAAAAAAAAAATCAAGGAAAAATATAAATCTGACAGAAAATGCCTACCATCTGTATTTTTTCAAGGTGAACCTGGCCTGAAGCAATGTTCCTGCTTTTACTGAAATCCTTTTATGAACTATGAATATATTTGTGAAATGTACTCCTCATTCTCATTTACTTAGAATTTATTAGTAATGTAGAACCGTGTCCAACRCTTTTTCTTTGACAACCAACTAAAAGCAGGTCCGTTTTGCTTTCTGATTGGAACAAGAACCAGTATTATGTGCAACTGTGGGCCAGATGACAAAGGTACAAGACCAATAAGATCTTTGTATTGCACCAAAGTATTAAGGAGGAATGGAAGCAGCAATGGAAACACGTCTCAGTCAGATAGATTAGCCACTTGGCAAAGGGAAGTAGTTCAATCAAATTATCCTGTCACTGGTTATGTCAGTTGCTGTCTATTTTTTTATAGATTCCCCAAAAATATAACTATAAAGAAAAARCAGATTCATAAATACTTTTTCAGAACATCTGAAAATAGCAACATTCCTAAGAATCTGTTGTTTCATTCATTCCAAAATGAAATTAAAAAGTGCCAACAGACAAAGTTGTTGATTGTTGTGAAGATGACAGAATCTTCTGTTGTCATAAAGAAAGAGCATCAGAGATCAGAGGTATCATGGATGACAGAGGATGAAGATATTCAGACATGAAAATTTAGTTTCCTTTAATTGTAAACCAGAAAAATAATGATTGGTGCAAAGGCAGTTGCTCCAAAATGTTTCATCATAAATAGATAAAAAAGATCTAATAGATGTGATTAATTGGATCTGATTTAAATGTGGACACATTACAGACATCCAATCAGCTGGGAGAAATTAACACTTCACATTGAGATTAATCTGAATATTTTAGATTTTGACTCTGATGTTTCTATGAACAAAGTACATGTTTGCATCTGGTCAGGTGAATCCCATTTGAATGTTCACTTTAATTTGACTGAATTTAGAATTGAATAGACTCAGATATTAGAATGATTAGGATTGGAAGGGTCCTTAAAGATCAACTAGTTCCACCTTTCTTCCTATGGACAGAGATGTCACTCACTAGATTGGGTTGCTTAGGGCCCCATTCAACTTAGCCTTGAATCCTTCCTGGGATGGGGTGTGCAAAATACCCCATCTGGGCAAGCTGTTCCAGTGCCTTACTGGCTTCACAGTAAAGAATTTCCCCTTAACATATTTTTTTCGGTTTAAAACCATTTCCCAATATCCAGCCACTATCTTTCCATATAAAATATCCTTCTCCCTCCTTTTCATAATCCCCCTTTATGTACCCACCCTCCACTCCTCTGATCATCTTCATGGCCTCCTCTGAACCCACTCCATGTCCTTTCTGTGCTGTGGACTCCAGAGCTGGACTCACTATTTTAGGCAGGGTCTCATGAGGGCAGAGTAGAGGGGGACAATCATCCCCCTTGGCTTCCTGGTCATACTTCTTTTGATGTGATATCCTTTGATATTGTAAGATTGAATATTATCTCTGCTAGTAGTAAACTAAGTAATTATTAAATATGAGGTTTTTTTTCTATTAAAAGTACCTCTTGTCTTCAGAGAACATCCGCATGATGGTCTTAGTCAAACAGTTTAAGTAGTCCTGCAAGGAACAATGAACTGTGATCCTTACAGGTTCCTTCAAACTTGAAGTATTTCATGATTTATCTCTCATGTGTGCACCAAATTTCACCTACTGTCATAGAGAATGATCAAATAATAGTTTGTGGGCAGGACAATAGGGCCTGACTAAACTTTTTCTAGAGAAAATGACTATATATTTTCAGGCAAGGAAATTCTCCAATAATGTGCAGGTTTTTCCATATATAAAGATTTCTTTTCTAAGTGTCTGCACTATCAGTGATTAAGGTTTTATCTCAAGGAGTGATACCTAATCTCAGACCAAGATGAAAATTCTAGCTCATATTCTACCAAATAACACCTGGAAGTGCGAGATGGTACCCAGCAAACATTTTTTTTAACCTACTCATTTTCCAAATCAAAGTTTCTTAAAAGGTCTGAAGTTCAACTAATAGGTTCAGGGTTTTTTTGTTTGTTTGTTTGTTTGGGGTTTTGGTTTTTTTCTGTTTTGGTTTTTTTTTTTTTTTTTTAATGTTTGTTTCTTTGCATTATGAAAGAAGTTATAAAACCTGACTGAAAGTATATCTTCAGGTGCAAACACCACTGAAATACTGTTGGGGGATGTTACACAGAAGACAGATATGTTCTTGGTTTTATTGACAGTTCAAGATGGTCCCTAGAGCATTCTTTTATTGGACTCAATCTAAGACATGCTTCAGAATGAAAAGTGGGCATCCTCCTCAAGAAATGTAAGTACATATTATAATTAATGAACTGTTTCTGAAGACAKAACTGAGATCCTAGACTGATTTAGAGAGTTTAAATTCTGACAGTTTAGAGATCTACAAGGACAAAACATAAATTTATAATATAAATAATGGCTTAGGTTTTTTCTTTACCACCTGAAGAAAAAAAAAACCAAAATCCCCTACACAGAAATATTCACATATTCTTAAACATAAATTAATAAAAATTAATAATTATATTTTTTTCTTCARTCTTTTGAATCTCTAATAATTTGCTACTACTATATTTTTCTTTTAAAATACTCTATATGCTTACTCACTCATATTGTTTTTCAATTGATGACTATATTTTTATSTTAAGCATTATTATATTTACCATCATTTTTATATTTGTAACAAACTCTTGTTTTAAAATGGTTTATAATATTATTTATGTTCTATAGGATTTTTTTTAATGTTCTGTTCAGTTTAAATAGAAATTTTACCTTTGCCCAGGCTTAGTTTTTCAATTTGTCCCAATATAGGAAAAACCCTTATTTTAAAACACAAAATGGAAAACTGAGACACTATTCTCCTTAAGGTTTCTTTTCACATATAAAGGAATTTATTTTCAGATAAGTTAATGAGAAGCAATATAATTTAATCCTGGGATACTAATTAATGACATGAAACTTTTTTACTATCATACCCTAAGTRCTTATTTACTGGGAAAAAAAAAGGATAATAATTGATTTTTTAACCTTTTAATCACTTAGTTTAGTATCTTCACTCTGATAAATTGCAACTAATATTTTGAATATCTTGTATTAAAGTAGACATTATTAAATTTCTACRTTGGTTAGCCAGTTGGTTGGTTGGTTGTTTTTTCTGGTTTCTGGAGTATCATCAACACTTTTAGTTAGTATAATCTAAATTTAATTTAATGGGAACATTAGGCCTAAGATATCCTTTGATTGCATAGAAAAATTGTTTTATATCTTAATATTCTGTATTTGCTTCTCTTATTGATAACAACGTATTATCAACTTATTTAGCTGAAGAAAAAAACTGTCAATAGTTTTTCCTCTAAGATTTTACAATCAGTCTGCATTCTTTAGTCTTTTTACATCATGATCCATAAATAATGTTTCCACAGACAGGACTACAATTGCATTTCTTCAAATTATCCCCTAAGGCTACAATCCTTAAAACTGACTTTACTATGGGCTGAAGTAATCTTGCAGGAAGCACAGAAAAATACAGCAGGGTGACTCCAAATAAGAATCACAGAATCTTAGAATGCTTTTTCCTTTCTGATTTTTGTTTGCAAATGAACTGATTTCTTTATGATTAAATATTCACTGAGTAATATTCTTGAGTGATCATGCATACAAGGAATATTGAAAAAAGCTTGCTTTACAAATCACTAGCTGAAGTGATATGTATGTTACCATTCCTCATGACTAAATGACAGAAAATATTCAAAGAAGAAAATTAGATATTGAGTAATGAYGATTTTGGCATGATTGTCCTTAATCTCTGATAAGAGTAAGATGGGTAACCACTCAGGCAAATATTGAGGAACATAATTATAGGCAAAATTAAGTTGTATATTTTCAGCATTTGGAGTTTATTTACAGCAGTCTGTAAATAAATTACATTTCACAAGATTCAGTTAATACCATGTAAAAATATTTTTAAAATAAGAGGTTTTGCAAAATTTGAACAAATCACAAAACTAGGCTATGCAAATGCAAAATTTCTTTTTAAACACCACGGAACATAGAAATTACAGTTGTATTTGAAACAGTCTAACATGCAATATTATATAGCTATAATTAGAGGTAGAGCTAGTCCACTAGTTCAGCACCTGGTTGTGAACCCAGCTTACATTGGATATATGTAAAACAAAGCTCCCAAGAGAAACAGCSTTATACCAAAACTTTCTCAGCAGGTCATGATTTGCAGAATAATAATTCACACTACAAGACACCTAAACAGATGTGTAAAGTCACAAAACCTCTGTAAATCTTTGATACAAAGTTCATCTACTGTTGAATGGGATACCCATGAGAACCATATTTTGTCTTATTTTTAAAATTTCTTTGGTTTTGCTTCCAGGCATAAAGTTAATTCCTAACAGCTTAGTATTCTTTATCTGCAAAATTAAGCTAATACACCACCTGGAAAACTATTGTGAAGGTTKCTTAGGTAATGTTCATACTTTGAAATTGTGATCTGCTAATAAAATATTACCCAAACCAGTGAAATTAATATTCTGTATGATATAATATCAAGCTCAGTAGAAGAACCCAATACCCTCCAAAAATCATGAGTAAAGAAGAAAGGTGGAATATTCAGAGTTATGGCATTTGTCCTCCCAAGTAACCATTAAACATGATGGATCCCTGCTTTCCTGAAGATGGCTGAACATTTGCAGACTGATGGGAGGTAGTAACAGAATTTTTTTTTTCATTTGTTTTGCTTGTCTGCGCAGGTTTTAATTTGGCTAGTATACTGTGTTTACCTCAATCCATTAGTTTCCCCACATTTTTCTTTGCACTTCCCACTGAAGGGAGTGAACATGTGCCTGTGTGGAGCTTAGCTGTAGTTAAGCCCCAGTTATAAATATTATTGTTGGTAATTTTTTTGCATGTATGCTACTGGTACTGCAGTGACCAGATGACATACAAAGCAAAACTTAAATTTTAAAAAACTGCAATTATTTTAAAGGCTGTAGCATAGTTTTTATGGATAGGAAATAGTCAGAATAATTTAATCTAGTTTTCACTAAGAATTTCAGTACTTAAGATTTTGCTCTATTTTAGCCTAATAGAGCAAAATTGTGTTGTAACATCAGTAGAAAAATCTCCAATTTATAAGCTGATCAAATAAATGAAGCCTTTCTGTTTAAAGATAAAGCTTGGAAACTTTATCTRGAGTGATTGTTGGAATATCCTGGAAGCAGATTTTGGAAGTGAATAGCTAGAGAAATTTAAGTATTGAAAGTGATAGAGGAAGTTGTGGAGAGCTGTGGGAGCTGTGATAGAGGAGCCGTGGATTGTGAGGTCAGTGAACAATGAAGTACAGAAAGACTGATGTCCTTTCAGATCTCTTTTCTCCCCCTTTCTTCCTTGTCTTATTTCCCTTTCTCCTTCCCCAGGAATTTGCTTTTGTTCAGTTGTCTGTACAGGCTGCATTGAAAATAATTTGAACAAATTTGTGTTAAATCGAAGCACAATCCTCCAGACAATATTTTCATAAGCCTATCACATTCTCCATTATTTGGGTCTTCAGATGGAATCCACTGATCTCAGTGAGAGCTGATGACAGGGTGTAATCAAAGCAGTATAATGTCATCTCCTCTCCAAACAAAAAATGCCATCACTATGAATTGAAGGATTGTGTATGCTCACTCCAATAACCACGATGCTTACTAAGTTTCAAAGAATTATAACGATCTCTATATGGCAGCASAACTTGCGTGGAGTGATGAAATTTTTTATTACTGAAGGTGAGTTATATAGTCTCTTCTCCTTACTCCTTTGGAGAATTCAGCATTTGAAAAAATACAAGTCCTGATTATAGTTTACAGGCTGTCACACAAAGAATTTCACAATATACAACTGGCTGCACTGCTGAGCATATAATGTTTTGCATCCTATTTGCTTGTACTGCGAGTGGGATTCAAAACTGAATTATTGAGGCATCTGTGTACGTGTCAGCGCCCACATATTTATATGGTGTTCATTGCAACCCATTTCCACCCTGATGCTCATACAATGCTCAAATCAGATTTTCTTTCAGCAGTCAGCTGAACTTCAACACATTATTTTTTTTAAATAATATCCAGATTTAGGATTGAGGTGTCACTATAGCCGAACAGATAGCAACTAAAATTATGGGATTACTTTAAAATTTAATATTCAACATATATATTGAATGCATTTATAATTTATTAAGAGGATTTAAAACTTAATTTTTGTTCTTTATAATCCAAAAGGGAAAATTTCAAAGTATTAAAATTGGTTTATAAGAACAACATAAACTATACTGCATGAGTTCTTTTTCTATAATTGGGGACTATGAGCTGGATATTTTAGCAAAAGATGCCTTTTTTGTTTGCAAAATCATACTGCAGATCATTTTTAGCTTTATATAAGATGATAAATTGAATGTAATATTATCTGCATGTAAAAATAATTCTAAAACTAGAAAATTAGAGAGACTTAATATATGGAACCAAACAATGTATTATCAAGCTGATCCGTGAAAGATAATAACAAATTCAAGTACAGCAAAGCAAACTGGTTGAAAGTGATTGCAAGTTTGGGTTTGGTAAAATATTTTCAGAAACATTTTTATTGCAATTCATTAGCTCCTTCTAATAGCAGTTTACTGTTTTTATTGGGCTTTCATACAAAACACCAAATGCTGAAAATATACAACTTAATTTTTGCATTCRAAGGAAAATTTAGGATCTGAAGTACATGATGAATTTTATACTAACACATCTATATGCACCTCACACAGTTTGTCTGGCAAATTAATCTCTCTGGTACTTCAAAAACATTTTGGAGAGCCTTCAGGTAAGAACTGGTTTTGAATGGGATAATTAACCTTGACAGTAATTTCTTCATATCAGAGCCAAATAGCAGTTGGAAAGATGTATTCACTTTTCACAGAGTGCCAGGTACTTATGGCCTGGAAAGAGGCTATAATGTGTTCAAAAAATGTTTATTTCAAGCAGGCATGGAAAAGGGTTCCAACAGAGACTCATCCATCAAATTCCTGGAGAAGGACATGATTTACACAGGAGGTAATAGAGGCCCTGGCTGGATGTTTGTAGTAGGTTATTTTCAGTGCTAAACCAGTGTAAGTGATTGTTTCCTGAACTAATGCAATCAAACAATATAATTAGATTATCCTAAACACTTGTTTACATATTATTAGAGATTTAATCTTAATTTCTTTCCTTCTGAAAGAAAATTACGAATAATGAAGTTTTATCAGCTCTGTATCATAATCAYGCAGATAAATCTGCTGGCAATGCAATCTGACAGACACATTTTTGTGGTTTTAGCAAGTCAAAAACAGGTTTAAAAGAATCTTCCATGTTATTGCTCGTTTTTCATTGAGTAAATAGTATTCATTGCTTATATTAGTATTTCTGCAATGTGCATATGGTTTAACTGCTTAACTTTCCAATACTCAAATTCAAACTGGTTTTGTAGTTTGAGCTGAAAACAGCTGTCCCACATGAAGCAAACTGAGACTTTTAAAACATTACTAATAAAAATGCCAAAGGACACTTTTCAAGTTTTCCACAGGGTGCTGATGTTCAGAATTTTTTTTTCCTGAGGCAACATGCAAATATRTAAAACAGAATTTGAAAGGATCAGAGCTAGACCCATGGATATGCGTCTTTGAAAATCTTACCCATCACTGGAATTACCATTTTCTAAAAATTTATTCACTTTTCTTTAAGTTTTCCTACTAACTGGTTTTTCAGAAAAACAATGGATGAGATTTCTYAAGATTATTAAGAAAGATGATATAAATTAGTTTTTCATCTACTTGCAAATCTTAGATAAGTAGAAAAAATGTACAGATGTAAATGTCAATTTCAAAAGTCTATTTTGGAAAAGATATATCTTTTGGTTGACAGAAGCAGCTTTGAGCTTCATGTTTGCCTACTGAATCCCAGTCACTGAAATCTTGAGAGYTACATTGCCAGGAAAAGTCTTCACACTTCACATACAGCTGACTAGTTCTCTAAATTCTGACAATTGCATTTGTTTGATTTTTATAAAACCATGAGGGGAGTTTAGACACTGCTTRGACAACAGTGTTTTGGATTCCTATTCTGTAGGAGCTGAATATCAGCCTAAAAGTTTCAGTGGAACAGAGCAATTATGGGTGYGTAAATTGTGCCAATAAACTACAGTAGTAATTTTGGTTGTATCAATGGGAGAAAGAACAAGTCCTAATTTAAAAAATAAAATTAATGGATAAATGTAGTAGTCTGGAATAGCTTCTACAGCTTATAAGCAGTCCTACTGATTTATTGTAATGCATGAATTGTCCTTGGAAACTAATGGAAAATTCATGGCACTCTGTTGCTTGCAGTATGACATTTAACTGCACACTCTTCCATGCTTATTTCAACAATTCAGGGACCTATCTCACAATTGGACAATTCAAGCACTTGAAAGAACTAGTGTTTACTGATATGCTTTTGTTGCAAGGAAAGAAAGATACTACTGCTCCTCAACCGGCCTGTTTTGAAACCTTTTGCCTCCTGTTTCCTTATATATGTCAATATCTAAGGAGGTATATTGTTGTAAAGTGTGCTGCTGTAAAGGAATTACATAAAAAAGCTCAATTTTCAACTATTAGATATTGCGAGGGACAATTTTTGCACTGTGAAGAAGAAACACAATCCTAGGGAATATAAAAGTAGTGAGTCGTACGAAAAAGCAAGTAACAAAAGGAAGATTGTGATTAGTATGCAAAGCAGAGGATTTCCTGTTCTAGTGCTGGCAATTTGAGTGTAAGAATGTTTAGCACAGTCTCAAGACACTGCAGAACATACTGTGTATCTTAAGAAGAAAGACCACATGCAGARGATAAAGCTTTCCTGGACTTCTTAAATAGTGCTCTCTTCCTTATAGGATTCAAGTTTTCTGGTAGAATGCACATGCTCTTCATTATTAAAATAGTAAATGTCCTCAAGGACTGATAGCATTTAAACTAGAAGGGGGAAAAAAGAAAAAGATTAAAATAAAAATAAATAAATAAACAAATTATGCGTTTAAAATTCYTCCTACCTAGGTGTAAGTACTCTATCTTGTAAATCACCTGTGCCAGACACTTATAAGCTTCTGTGGTTGACAAACAGTAATTACAGCAATAATCTCCAAAGGTGATCCCAGGAAGGTAAATAAAAATGTGGCACAAAATATGCCATACAGTTTGATGCTCTTCACAGATTTTTAACTTTACCCTACAATTTTAGGATGATTTTCTCAGTAAATTTAAGGTATGTATTTCAGACTTTTTTCACTCAATCAGCAAGTACATCTAGACTCACCTATCATTCTTTAGAAGCCTATATAACTGTCTGAATACTGTAATTCTACATCAAAACTCTGTTTTCTTGAATATATAAAAAAAGAAATGAACCTGGAAGTAGATGAGTAGATGATAATTTTCCTTATGCTACCTTTTCCACTCTCAAATAGGAGTAAATTTACTCTGCAGTTCAGTCTGTCATAGCAGATGAAGGGAGGTGATCCTTCACCTTTATTCAAACACTGGTGGTGTATGCTCCTGGAATATTGTGTCCAGTTTTGGTCTGCTCTGCACAAGGGAGACAGGGACATACTGGAGCGAGTCCACAGAAAGGCCACAAGGATGATGAATGGACTGGAGCAGTTCTCATATGAGGAAAGGCTGAGAGAGCTGGGACTATGCAGCATAAATCACCTCAGGGGAATCTCATAAATACATATAAATGCCCACAGAGATGATGCAGMGAGGACAGAGCCAGACTAGTAAGAGGACCAGAGGCAATCAACACAAACTGAAACACAGAAGGTTCAATCTGAACATCAGGAAACACATTTTTATTGTGAGGATGACTGAGCCCTAGTACAAGTTGCCCAGGGAGTTTGTGATTGCCCTCCTTTGAGATACTCATGGTCCTGGGCAATTCTCTTTGGGAAGCCCTTCTTGAGAAGCAGTTTGGACCAGATGACCTCCAGAGGTCTCTACCAACCTCCTCCATTCCGTGAATCTGTGGTCTGCCTTGGTGTGGAGGATTTGTAGTCATATTTTTGAAAACTAAATGAATATGTCTATGAATAGTACTTAATTTGATCATCTCATGCTTTTGATAATCCACTGGGTACCAACTTAACTTCTAAAAGTTGTATCCTGCTAGGTCTGTGCGGATATCTTGGGTGCCATGGAACATGTAGAKTAATGTTATATGGGAGTACCTAAATCAACAAAGCACCTGTATCAGACTGAGACAAATACATACACAAATGATGAGAGGTTTTTTGTTTGTTTTTTTCTTTTTTTTTTTTTTTTTAAGGAAAATTGGCAGAAGAAATGCAAAAGTCTCTATTGAGCTTCAGTTTGAAGAATCATTCTTCAGTTCTTTACTCTAGCTCAAACCCCAGTCGAAGCTCAACCTGCAAGGGACATTCATTTCATAAAACAATGCCAGTTGTCTGCACTTCAGAAGGCATTATCTATTCTTTGTGTTCTTTGAGAACTTCCACAAATAAACTCAGAATTAGAGGGATGATCATTTACGGGAAATTTCAAATATCTGTGAAGGATTGTTAAACAGAGTAACCAGAATGGTGTTCAAATTAAATTTCAGTTATTTCTTACATTTCTCTTAATGCTCTTCTAGACCTCAGTATAAATTAGGAAAAGCATGATGTCTTTCAATCTTAACAAACAATTTTTTCCACAATTTCCCAAGTATTTTTTTCTTGATTTCCTCCGYTTTTCTTCAGCATGGGGCATAGCCTCACTTAATCCCATTCCAAAACTCAAGATATTCTAATCACATCATTCTCACCTAGATGTAGTCATGTTTCTCTTTTTTATATGCTGGAAATAATCAAACACTTTACATTCATCAAGAGAGCTTCACTTAAGCAATGTATCATTTTGCCTTAAAAGTCAACTGGACACTTCAGAATGTAAATGGTCATGGGGTAGCCTAAAACAATGTTGGCCATTGCGGTTCTTAATTTTGAAAGGCCATGGGCAAACGGAGCTACTTACTTGGATCTATTGACTTAACTAAGTCGCTAATGGAAGAGAATAGAAACTCTGCTCTGTGAAGTGTCACTTCTAARATATAATCACACTGTCTCTCTCTTGAAATGTATTGGCTTCAAAAAATCATAACTTTTGATCTATAGCAGTAAGACAAGCACTTGAATATTAATTCTTACTAAAAAATAAAAGAAATGTCAGGCCTATTTTTTCAAGGACAATGAAATATACCTAAAACTCGATGTCTTTTTTCTCCCTTTAAACAACTCTATGATTTGCATTTCTCAGTGAAATCTTGATTATGAAAAGAGTAATTTTTAGTCATAATCTGACTACTTGAAGAAAGGCACAAAAAGAAATTAAACATTAATGTGCAGTTTATGTTAGATGTTTCCTTAGAATTTTTTTCTTTAAAGAAAAGTAATCAAATGGATGTGTCAATTAATGCACAGCAAGCAAGAGCCAACTATGGAAATGATGGCTCAAGGTTAGCTTGCTGTCATATTTTTTAATTCAACAAATAGTGAAATCAATTTATTGCTTCCTTAATAGATGGTTATGGCAGAATTAAAGAGCTCAAAATGTTTTTTGTAGTCCCCTGTCTAATTAACATTTCTCTTGTATGACCTACATTTCCCTGAACTGTAACTGCAGAGACCTCCAAATGCCTGCTTTTGTTCAAAAAATCTTTTGTAACATGTTTAAGATATCAAAGGCAGAGCAGTCAGTGTTTATACACTCTCAGTTTGAAATAAGTGATGAAATAAAGTCATATTGCTGCAGCAATTTGCATAGGAAAACCTTTCCATGATAGTTTATCTCACTTGACTCTAATGGATGCCTACAGATGCTGTAATAGCATGTGTGTGAGTTACATTTCTTTGATTTTTTTCCTGWCTTTTCCATTTTATCTATTTTCTTCTTTTAGAACAAAAGAAATATAGAAAGAAAACATGCTGAGTCTTTTAATGGTAATGATGTTCAGCTAAATTTTACTTACCATCAGAATCTAATGCATCCTAGGTAGATTTACTGTCAGAATATGGTTRCAGAAAATGCAGTATTGCAGCCAGTAAGAAAATAAGTACTTATTTTAATGACAAATACTGAATTCTATATTACTAAATATTTTTAAATTATTCCTAATTTACATCACAAAATGTACCGTTTGTGTTTTTTCTCCAAGGTGCTAATGGAGTGAACTCTGAAAACACTGACTCCAATGCCTGAGTCAGTCCAGTCTTGTCTCTCTGCTTAATATAGTAATTTTTACTGCAAAACTCACAAAATCACAGAGTAGTCTGAGTTGAAAGGACCCAGAAGGATCGAGTCCAACACTTAAGTGAAAAATGCTGCAAATAACAAGCCAAGKGGAAAATAAAGAAAAGTGAAGGAGACCTACTGCATATACATATAAAATTTATGCATCATATAAATGTATTGTTTCCCTATTTTGATGCCTCAAGTTTTAGCTTTCATATTTTYCAGATTCTGTACAGCATTAGTATATAACTCTAAACTTCATATAAAGYGTTAACAGATYCTCTTCACAGTGCAGTTAGACAAAACAATCCTTTTCCAGSCCAAGAACCAAAGATGCTGTTSCAGCTTCAGGCCCCAAAAGTACAAACAATAGCAAATTAAGAAGAACAATCTGGGAGATGGGACTTCATAACCTGAAGCTGTAATCAGACAATTAACCCAATATGTAAATAGGCCAAAACCTATAAAACTGTGAAAACTCATGACCCGTCATTATACTCAATGTAGCCTTGACGAAGCTCTTGTACTGCCCCAGGTGTAGTAATAAATACCTACTTTATTCCTTTAACACTGTCTAGCCTCTTTTACAGGTAGCCTCTCAAAGTATCAACTTAGTCTGAAATTTTATTGCCTCTAAGGAAGATGACCTGGTTCTTGTATTCTGGCATTTATAAGCAAAACCAAACCCCATACAGAATTGACAAGACAACTGTAGAAAAAGAAAATTAAAATCCATAAAGCTAAAGGGAGACAAAGGTAGGGGAAAGGGGGAAGCAATKACGTCAMAACTGTCTAAAATTTCCTTGTGACRGGGAGCAGACAGAGGCGAAGATCTCTTTTCTCTTGTGGTTACTGATAAGACATGAAGGATTGATTTGCAACTGCAACAGAGGAAGTTCAAATTATATATTAGAAAAAGGTTTTTTAGTGAGGGGATTGTCAAGCACTGGTACCAGCTCTGTGGGAGGTGGTCATGRCACCAACACTTTTTGCATTTATGAAACATTTTAGAAATATGGTTTAACTTTTATTTTGCCCTGTATGGAGTCAGGAGTTGAAGATCCTCCTGCCACCTCCATAATCAGGACATTCTAAAAATCTGTGATTTTTAAATTCCAAGAAATGGATGTTATAGTCAGGCTCAGAGTTTGCATATTGTCAACTTTTTAAGCTGGGTAAATGAACTATTTTGTTTTTGTGTCCTCTCTACTGCACACAACCCCAAAAGGCACATTGCTTTTGCTTTCTTGATTGAAGTCATGTCTGGAAAAGAAAAATGGATCAGTGTTTAAACTGTGTTAGGTGGTATATTGTACTTATCTTTATATGTGCAGGGGAAAACGTGTTATTATGTCCTTACTGGCCCACACCGCTCAGCTGACAGATACTGGCAATCTCATTTTAATGTCCCTAGCAACAAGAATTATTTGCTTCCCAAAATCTCTGTAGATGATATAGTTGGAAAAAGAAACTAGAAAAATTTAAAAATTACTGATATTTCCTTGAAAAACAATCATAACCAATTTATATTTTATTTTATGTATCAGTAGAGTAAAATATTCACTAACTTGTATCACTTACCTATTGTCCTTAATAGATTTTTTGGACTCCATTATTTACTTAACATTTTAATTGGAAATCCATCATCCCTTCTGTTTCCATGAGACTAATAATATACTCCCATGGAARTGATGTTGCTTTTCTTTTTTAGTTACATCAAATGATTTATTCTCATAGTGTGCATTACAGAGAGAACTGTCTTACCCTTCTAGTTAACCCATATCTAAATTCATTTTTTCCTTCAACTTTCTGAAAAAAAATATAAAATCATCCTGCACTTCTCCTGTTTTCATTTAGTACTTCTTACATWAGAAAAGATTTGAAAGGTTTTTTAATCTTCATGTTTCATTGAACCAATTGAACCAGAGCTAAGGTCAAAAAGATTTTTGTGACAATGGTCTGACATTAACTTCAGCTAAGTTGCTGTCTTTTATTYAATAATCTTGCTCTGAAACATGTGATTCAACACTTCAGGGAAATAAGATAACCACTCTGAGGTTCCTGAGTGATACTCTTTTTAAGTTATAGAGTAGACTTTGTAATATATGGATTAGTTTGTTATACCTTGAGGGGTTGAGGGGGCAGATTTTTTATATTTTAATCTTTTAATAAATGAAGTGTCAATTTTTAAATTTCTTTCCTTGCTTCCTATGTTAGTGTAAGATAACTTTCGTTTTAATTAAGACAATCATGTTTGAGCATAACATCTGGTCTGATGAGCCTAGCTAAGGCCAAAAGAAACTCAGGTGAGATAAATAGACTCTGATCATAAATTCCCCTCWGTCCTTTTAAACCAATGTAGAAAATCATAATTTTAATGGGCTACTTGCGRTTACATAAATACCTTGTAAGTAAGATTTTTCTGGTTGTCTTTGCCAGGGGTCTGCAGAATTTTCTAAGAATTCCTACTTAGTGGTAAACTTCCTCAGCAGGGAACCTGTATTAGGATTCCTTCTTTCCTCCTAAAGTCAAAGTCTCTTCCARACATCAAGTGAATCCACTTAAATATAAAATCAGCTTCCTGAGTAGCAATTTCTAATCTACTTTTATAAATTATTTGTTATTATTTTTTCCCTCAATAACTGTTGCGTGTGTCTTAGTTTGGAAGGACAGGTATCCGCTAGGGAAAAGCCAGAGCCTCCCCTTGCAATGGAGAATGTAAACTCCCTCCCCTCTAATTATTGTAATTTAGAAATTAAGGGGCTTTCAAGCAAAATATATGGGAATAGAAATAACAGTTCTTTACTAGGTATATTAAAAATAAAAATGTACTAGCACAAAAGAAAAACAAAAAGAGAACACTGATAGAGTCAGAATACAACCTGACACCCTGGTCAGGGTGCTGGTAGCAGTCCAATTAAGACTTCCGGGAGTGACAGATGTGGTTTTGTTGGGGCAGAGATGATCCTGTAGAAGGGTGTAGTTTCCTTCTGAGGGTCCAGTAGTTATAAGATGGGTCCAGTAGTTAYGACATGGGTCCAGTTTTCCTTTAGAATCCAGTGGAAAAAATCAGCTGCATTGGTGTTCTGAGTCATRGGTTTTATCCAGGTGGGAATGCTTAACTCCTCCCGCTGGGTGGAGCRTCTCACAATGGGATGATGTAATTTTATCAGTCATGCAGTGAACTTCAATGGCCCATTAACAGTAGATATCCCCTGGAGGGAGGATGGGTTGTGGAAGAGATGAAGAACACTACCCCACCTGGTTTTAACAGCWGGCCCATTAACACCCTGCCCCCTCCCTCCYGGAGTTAGAAGAGATAAAGAAAAACACCTCYCCAACTGGTTGCAACASATGGTAAATAGAATACATAWTTTTTTGGGTTATATCTTTCAACCCAAGACAGCTTGGTATCTAAACAGTAATATGTATGCACACATCATTTGTGKTTTTTTGAATACTTATGATCCCTAAAGTCAGATGTATCCTTATGAATTCAAATTTTATGCTCATATTTATTTTTTCAAGCAGCTCTTCTAGTTTAATGCAGACTTATTGGTTCTTAATAGCAAATCTGCCTTTGGCATTAAAAAAACTAATAATTAGTTTGCTACTGGATTTCCATTTTGATTTTTTGTGTTATTGCTCACTGTGAATGGTTGTGGCATATAGTTTATTTGTCTGTTTGTATGGGGTTTTTTTAAAAGTTCTATTTTTCAACAGTCAATATTAAAACAAATAAAAACCTGTCTTCACATGAGTTAAACAAAATCATGATCAGTATGGTACATTTGCTGAAAAAATAAAAAAAAATTAGAAATTTTTGCAGGATAAATAGCTATCCCTCCCAGAAAGTAGATGATTTAGATTATATCTGTGTGGTATATTGTCATGCACAGTTAAAAGTCACATCCCATTTTTCAGTAGGTGGGAGTAGGTGGTTTGTTCCTGGCTGTTGAAAACTATAATCAGGTGTTCGAATTGGTCAAGTGCATAAAAGTATCATTAAGTCAAAAAAGGTCAAGTACAGAAGTTTCTATTTTGGCAGCTTGATTAAATATATTAAATGCATTTTTTAAATTGTCACCTGATAGGGAAGGAGTTAAGTTTTGTGGTAAGACATTGCACACCTGTTGAGTAGATCTAAATATGATTACRAAAATTTCTTAAATTGCATTTTATTAAATCTATTTAGAAGACCAGATTTTCAATATATTATTCCCTTAATGGCTACATTGAACTATATTCTWAACATACAGACTGAAGTGCTTATATGGATTGGCTGGTATTTTGATATAAACAGAATATGCTTTATTTTGAATGATTTTAAAAGAAATGTTTGCTCTGAGGACTGATACAGTCCATCAAAAATTAWTAAGAAAGATTTTTATTATCATAAGCAGATGGGAAATGCAAAATTCACATGATCTGCAAAAATTTTACAACAGATTGGGCTCTTCTGGGGAGGGAGTCATGAGGTTGGCAGGGGGAGGAGGGGAGGATTGTCCAGTTTTTATCCAGGATATAAAGCCCTTAGCTAAACCAGAAGTTAAAGTCTGTGTCAACAAAAAAAAAAAAAAAAAAAAAAAAACCACCACCAAAACCAAATCCCTCTTATAAAGCAACATTATTAACATAGATTCAATCAATAAGGTGCTGGTTTATTATCCTTTACCGCAGTTCTTCCACTGTTGAACTGTTTCCCCCTATTATAATAGATCAGATATCCTCCTTATGTTTTCCAATGTTTGCTGCAATCTTTATTAYAGGACTGGCAATTTGCTTTTACTTTCATTCTAAATGTATTTTGATGTCCTTTGCACAGATAAGCTTTCTGTAGCTTTGAAGAAATAGGAATCATCTCATCATGTAATTTAGTACACTCAAAGTGCATTCAAAACCCTGTGATTGCATATAACCATGACTATTTTTTACTTAGAACACTCAATCTGCTATACACTATTATTTTTAAACTAGCTATTTAAAAAAGATCTGAGGGCATCTCAAGGTTATTATAAGAACAAAAAGAATGTATGAAAGAAACAATTCTTGCCTGTTTCCCTACATTACAGATAAATTTTTTGTCTTCCCAGGAGTGTCTGTGACATTCGTTCTCAATACCCTGTGCCTGTCTGGTTCACTAGAAAAAAACTCCAGATTGTTTATGATTTAGTATCTCCATGGGTGAATATTAAGGTACCTGGATTTGATTGTCTTCTCAGTAATATGGCCTTGCAAAATCAATCTAAAAATTAAAATGGAAGAATTCACTAGAAGAAAAATAAAATGATKATTTAAGTGGACAAAAATATGAAGAGAAAATAAAATTATTTGTCCYTAAAAACAAACATCAGCAAAGGATTCAGCTATGCTGATTAAGAAAATCATCTTCTTTGCCCTAAAAGCAAAGAATGTTCATAACTAGGTATGAAAATGTAGTCAAAATTTAAAATGCCCTCATTTTGTTTTCAAGACAAAATGTTATTTTTATAAGCAAGTCAATATGGTACAATGGAAATCTACTTTGTGTCTAAACAATATGGAGCAAGATGAGATATTTATATATTTAAGTTTTTAAAACACTTGAAAACAGATTAAAACAGATTTTGTTTTTTTTTTTTTAATATTTCAAGCAACTAAAAACTTCCCAGAAAGATGATCACTTTTTGAAGGAATATACATTGAAAGACATATCCTTGTTTCCTAGTTGGGACCTTAAAAGACTCAACTTTAAAGTCAAATRCAAAATTTTTCAGGAAAAAATGAATTTTTTTTTCTAAATTTCTAAACATTTCTTATTTTCTGCCAGAAGTTTTCAATGTATGAGCATGGTTTTGTAATTAATGCATGTGAATGAGCTCCAGAGACATAGTTTTTTTGGTTTTTGTTTGTTTTTTAACCAAAATATAATCCAATTGTGGAGGTTTTTTTAACTGCTTTTAGTCCTGTAATTGATTTTCCAGGATTATTCCCTTAAACATTACTCAAATTTCTCCCAAGTGTAATGAAGTAAATCTCTATTGAAATCAGTACCTAAAACACACTGACCTCTATATCTTGCATCACCTTTTAGATCCTTCATTAGAAATAAACTGATCTTATTCAAGTACAAATTCTTAGGAATGCTGGGCACCTGCTAGTAAGTTAATTAAACTTCTCCACAACACATAAAAAGCAAYTTACATTTATGTTTAGCTTTATATAAAATGGCAATAGAATTGTTCAGAATATGTATAATGTATTGTAAAAAACAATGATACTTAGCTTTTTATTTAAGTCAATTCATCTTTTCAAGYGCTTTGCAAATCTATTTGCTCTCTCAGCTTCTTAGTTTTAAAATATCAAGTGGAAATCTATACTGTAAAAATCATTATTCCTTTCAAAATTACTTATGTAAAGAATAGAGCTTTAGAATAGAAGCTTTATTGAAGAAAAAAAATACTTGTACCAATTATTTTTATTATTAACACTAGAAATAACAGAATAGAGCTTCTACTATGTACATGGATAATAAAGCACACCTAATTATTCCTTTTATTTCACTCTCTTAGAACTTTCAGATAAAAAGATACTAGAAAATAAACTGGGGGCTAATACTAAGAACTTTATTAGTGCTGTGTGTGGACACTATATGGAAATCCCATAAAATCTGATTGTGAACATGTTTCACATAGAGCCAAGAAAACTAGAGATACAGTTGGGAAAGCACTGCATATTCACTTCAGAAGTGAATCAACTAGTAAAACCATTCAGATTTTATTTTTATTAGATGAATTCTAAATTCTCATTTCCGTATAAAAGGCATTTTTCTTTAACTCATGTAAAATGCACTTGATGTAGTACAACAGACAGTTAAGATTCATGCAACTTTTGAACCAGGTATGCATTTCCTATAAGATCATGCCTAAGTAATAAACAACTGAAATTGCAGGCATGGATCCTGAGTTTTAAATCTCCCTCTCTTCTAGATAAATTATTAGGCATATTTTGCCTTTTATTTGTTTCACTCTTCCTAAATACCTCTGATACTATCATCCCAGGGGACACTAAAAATATTTCTATTTATGATATCCATGTTCTAATGGAGAGCATAGCTGTGGGATAGGAGAGCGAAATTGTGTCTTTCTGTTCCTCATACATTAGAAGGTAGACTCTAAATCCATGACTGCATGCTTTGAAGAAGAGTCCTTCTTCTTCATTTTATGCCTGTCTCCTAGAAGGACCAAGATCCCAAATAAGTGTATGCATATAAAAGAGCTGGGATTATAGCAGCCTTCTAGTACCTAAATAGAGTTTATAAAAAATTGGAGAAAAACTTTTTACACAGTCAGATACTGATAAGGGGGAACAATTTTAAGCTAAAAGAGTGGAGATTTATGTTAAATCTCTTTTTGGGGAAAAGTCCTTTTCTCAGAGAATAGTGCAGCACTAGAACAGATTGCTCAGAGAAATTGTGGGTTTCTGGAAGTGTTAGAGGCCAGCTTGGATGGAATCCTAAGCAACCTCATCTATCAGGTGGTATTCCTGCCCATGGTGAAGGGAGTGGAACTGGATGATTTTTAAGGTRTGCTTCTAACCCAAGTAAATTTATGATTCTGTGATCCTGTGATTTCCTGTGATCCTCTGCACTCCAACAGCAAGAAGTAGAAACYAAACACAGTCTTGTCTGAAGGGATTGTAAGACAAGATACTTAAAATGGAAAGGCCAAGCATAAAAATTATATGGATTGATTTATTCACTTCTGTATATCATCTGGGTTGTCTGTCTGTTCATCAACAGGATAGGTCAATTATTCAGTTAAATTCAACAGATCATAGCACCTTCTKTGGGACTGACAATCTAAAATTCTTGAGGGCTATTCTTCCTCTTCACCATTCTTCCTCTTCTGAACAGTATACAATATCCTCTATTACACTTATCAGAATGAATACTGTATCTACATGGATCCAATGTTGTTTAGGCTCAATATTATTTCTCATTGCAACCATGCAAAACTACAATTTACTGCTTTCTCTTAGTTATAGTCTTTGCTAATGTAGCAACATGACAGGATAGAGAGATGCTGCTCCCTTCTCAAAGCTCCTCCTTCAGAAGCTGCTCAGAGCAGGCCACAGGAGCAGCCATTTCAGGTCCATGCACACGCACACACACACACACACACAGATGCACACACACACACACAGAGACACACACACACACACACTCACACACACACACAGAGGCCTCAGTGGAGGAAAGGCAGGAAGGGCCTCCTGTATGATATGTTCCAGCAAGGTTTATTCCAGCATGCTGATGGGATCAGGGGCAGAAGACCCAGACCATGTGGTGTTTGGTGGTTAAGTAAGGGGTCAGTGGCTAATGGGCTGAGGGCACAGGGACACTACAAAGGGCAGGGCAAAGGGCAGCAACCCAWAGARGGGATGAGGGATGAAYAACTGGGGTGGGCAGGGTTAAGTGACCAATGARGGAAGCAATCCAGGAYAGATTGGCAGTAGTTCTACAAGGCACGATGAAGGGAGTCTTCTCTATCAGTCTAGGCAGAGAACTCTATGGTAAATATTTTCAGGGCAAAGCCTGGAAGTTTCYCTGAGGGGGATTTTYAGGGTTCCCACAGTCTAACARCTCAGRTAAGATAAWWTTATYGCCTCACATATCCTATWAACTGYATCCTATCCTGTAACACTGTACTTCCACATTGATTCTTACAGTTTTCAGTTGTTTGACTAGCTGGACATCCATCTTATCTTCCTGTTTAAAGCCTCAGCAAGCTACTCATTACTCTCTGAGCAGGCTCAGATAGTGAGGACAATACAAACAGATAATACGTGACTATATCAAATGTGTCAGAGCTGACAGAAGTGGAAATCAAGTAATTTCAATAGATTACAAATCATTCATTCCCCAGTTATCAACTTTCAAATGATTCTTAAACCACCTGGGTCCTTCTCTAAGGTATTCCTGAAATATGCCTCATTGTATTGTAAAGAGAAGAAAATTGTTTACTGTGAGATTTTATTCATATGTAACTACCTGAAAAATGAACAAAAGTTAACTAGACAATCAAAGTAAKTATTGTTCTGTGTTTTAGTATAGTCAAAATGAGAACAAAATTTGTGTTTTCATCTAAAGTACTTGATTTTGTATCTGATTTCAAAGCAAGAAGGCATGCCACTTGGGTATGGTAAAATGGCAACTTCTCTTGGCTGAAGTTTTGGAAACAATTTCTTCTGGCATTTTTAAAATTGCTTAGACCATTTAGTGTTTGCTTATCAATCCTATTTGTTTTAAGGAAGTCCCAAAATGAATCTGCTTTTTAATGTAAGAAGAATTCTTGTTATTTGAAGTTGTATGGTCTGTTCTTATGTGTGTCTTTCTTATAATGAAAGAACTTATTCCTCCAATTCATTAAAAACTCCAATTTATTTTTTTCCTAGCAGGATTATCATTCCCTTTGTTATCATTACCTTTACTAATCATTACCTTTGTTATACAATTTTTTGTTCATTAATTCATYTGTTCATTTTTTGTTATTTCAGTCTGTGATTCTGTGTCCTAAAATTATGCTCATTTTTTAAAGAGCAAATTCTGTAGTAGATGACATTTGACTTTTCTCAGATAAATTATGTAAGACATATTGAAGAGCAGGAAGCTAATTGTATGGTATTCATATTTTTCTTTGAAAATATTTCTTGAGAGTAGTGTAACAAAATCTGAAGTTCAGCATACTGACAAAGTCAGGAATATATTATTTGCATATTTTTATTTCAACTTTAATACAAAACATAATCCAGAGTTGGTGGTACATTTAGATCTTGCAGAAACACATAGTAATGAAAATATAAAGAACTGATTTTCTTTGGAGTGACGAAGAGACTAAAGACATGCAATCCTTTTTCTATAAATAAAATGTTTATATATTTGTTCTCTTCACTCTGAAGAAAAATGTATATCTCTTTAGTTTCATCTTTACTCTAAAGAAAAGTTGTTCCTGATATTTTCCTTACTATCATCAACCAGTCAGGAAAACTGCAACAAAACCAACAAACACARCATCCATGATCACATGCAAAGGCTTGAAACAAATTTTCTAAAATTTTTCATGAGAGAACTCAAAAAGCATCTAAAGATATTAAAAGTGGGTGTGATGAATTTTTGATGGCCTAGTTTCTGGCATAGTCCACAAGTGACAGAGACTGTGGTGGCACAAGTGAGGGGGATTTSATGTCTGAACCTTACATATTTGTTTAGATTTTTTTTTCAGGAATCTGCATGGAAGAGATGGTAAGTTACCATTCATATAATTTTCAAGAGTTAAACATATGCAATTTGTATATTTTACTTGTTTGATTTGAAGGAGGTGTGTGTGAATTTTCTGTTTTTTTATAAATGTAGGTATGTTTCTCTATGGTGCTTATGTTACAAAAATCAAAAAGACATTATTAGTATTCATATGCATTACGGTGTTATTTGATATATAACGTCAGAATTTTAAAATATTAGCTATAACCAGAAAGAAACCATGCTACTTTGACATCATTATGCAAAATGGAAAAAAAGGAATGTGATTAAAAAGACTTAAATATTCCAAGAAAAAGAAGGAAACAAGTGTTGAGACATACTCAAGAGAGAGAGTCTGTAAAAGAGATTTCTTTGTTTGCTCAGGGAAATCACTATTTAGCCAGCTGGAGTGTAAGTTGCCACCAGGTTCTCCCATACCCACAACTTTAAAATCATGAGAGGAGCMATTCTTCTTAAGGCACTTTACACAAAAGGATGCTCAGTTTAAATTTAGCATGAATATGCTGGAAATTATTTGAGATAGTCAATTCATCTTGTGTCACAGTGTTCTTGCTCTAGTAAGACAAAGGAAGCATAAGAGAGAGGAGGTAAGAATCCAGCTATCATTCATTGAGGATTCTGTACAACTAAAGAGACAACTAAAGAGACAAGTAAAGAGGAAGGAGAAGAAACAATGAAGAGGTCTTAAAATTGAGAAATAAAGCTCAGGATAGATGGGAGAAGAAAAGTGGAGTAATTCCTCTCATCTTCCAATTTGTACAGTGATASAGGGAAAACTGAGGCATTGAGTTGTGTACACATATGATTTCTTGTTTTGCTATCTTCTCAAGCTATTTTAGAATTTTAGAAGAGGCTTGGGGCTACTTAAAGAAAGACAGGAGCAGCTTGGGACCACTTGTCAAAGCACAATATCAACTTTTCTTCACTTATTGCATATCGTAATTTTATCTCATCATGACAGCATATTCTGGAAAAGGGTTTTTGGGCAACCTAGTGTCTGTAGAGGAACTGTCTGTAGAGGAAGTTTAAAGGAAGAGGAAAATAGTTGATTGCACTTCATGGATAGTCTGTGTGAGATTTATTTGACATAACTTTAGAAGTTTGTGACACAGWCACCTGGGCTCCCTCATAGCTCATTCACATAAGTATTTCCAGCTTAAAATGACCTGTTTTAATAATATCCCATTCATCTGTGCCTGGAGGAAGGGACAAAGTCAAGGCAGGCAATATTTTACAGTAGGTCATGCTCTAGGTTGAAGATTTTGGGCCCAGAGGATAAAACTCACATAGAGAAATTTACTAAGTGTGGCTGACTCTAAGGTTTTCTCTGAAAGATGAAAGCTRCCAGCATTGCCTGTAGTGCATTTAGTAAAAGGAGAATGAGACATTCTTGAGAAAGTCATTGACCCCTGTGCTGTAAACCCTATAATATCACCTCTATATGAAATAAGGTCTTTTAATACAATGGTTTAGGCACACTCACAGACATGATGTGGTGTGCAACTTCTTTGAAACATAGATTTCAAAAGTAATTTATATAGGCAGAATACTGTACATGATGCAGTTATAAGATTATTCAGTTTCATGTTTTTCCTTATTTTTATTTGAAAGMTGAGATTAAAGTAAATTAAGATGAATGTCATTCTTATACTGCTGGGGTTTATTTTTCTTTTTAACCAAGTCTTTATATCCAATGTCAGTGTTCTCAGAAAAGTTTTGAAAAATTTGCTATCTTTTCCAAAAATGTGACTCCTTATAGCACTAGAAATGTCTCACATACACACAAAAGAAACTAATTTTTTTTCTAATTTTTGCAGAGAGTAACTGTTTCTCCAACTTCTTGTTTTGTGATTCCTGTATTATGTCAGTTTTCATTATTTGTCTTTCAGAAAATGAAACATTTGGACTACTGTTTTCCATTTCCCCTGCAGATGATTGTATTTGATTACAGTAAATATTTAATGCCAAAAAAAAAATTTGTACTATTTGGTTCCTGATGTGGACCCCTAGATTCTCATCCCAGATTGGGAGGAGTGTGTCATAGTACCTTGACATATGTCTAGGTGAGGAATCAGAAAGAGATGTAGCTGTGAGATACAAGAGGGAAAGGAAATTGATGATAAAAGCACTAATACGCATTTGTTTGAGATTGTGGGGTCAGGACACAGCAAGAGAGGATGGCATGAGCTTGAAAGCTTTTCTACAGATATTAGATCTTTGGAAAGCTTAGATATGTACAAGGTCCAGGCTACAAACATCCTGAATCTTTAGGTACTGGCACAGAAAAGATACTGAGGTTTTTGCAGGGAAATAAAAGATTTGAGGATACTATAGATAATTTTCTTTAGCTTAGGCAATGCTTAGAATCCGAGCAGAGGGGGAAGGTGGACCAGTGTGTATCTGCTGGTGTCCTCATGTTAATATTCTAAGAAGTGTAACATGATGTGATAACATGACAGTGCAACAAATTATTTACCTCATAGAARCAAATAGAGCCTCTGACTTCCTGTGGTTTACTGTCACACGAGTTAGGAATTTAGAATCTAAACAAATATTGTTRATGTTTGACACTGGGTGAAATGCATTGTCTTGTGATCAGACTAAATCACTTAACAGTGCCTCTGGCCTTAGTTTGTAAGACTCTATTTAAGTCACTGTCCCAGTTAGTTCAGTGTGCTCCTTCCCATAATGACAAATTAATGAGTTTTTGAAGAGGAATAGTTAACTCATACAAAATCACACAAACTGTAAATTATTGTGGGTATCAGGGGGAAAAAATCCTTTTTCAGGTCCAGTAGGAAAGTGTATTTTTTGTTTGTTCAAGAAAATGAGTTAATTTACTTCAGTAAATTATCAGATAATATGGTTTTTTTTTCATAGCCAGCTGTTGCAGATGGAGTAATGGACTTCACTCACAAGAGAGGAGATGATATAATTTATCAATGCAAACCAGTGAGTTWAAAAAATGTAATATTAATGAGRCAAAGGTTTAAAAAGATTTGATGSCAAGGTACACTTGATTATTTACTTCATAGAGAGAAGGGTCAGATAAAGCTGTCAGGGAGTACCACCCATTGAGTCATGGTTCTGGAAGGATGCCATTWCTTTTCAAACTCCATCTCAGAGAGACATCTGGGTGCAGCTGGATCCAGTCCTAGGCCCAAACCTGGTCAATGGCTTATGTCTAAAGAATGAGAAGTGCACAATYAATCCTGTATATAACTTAGTTAAGATTTCAAAGTTTAGCATGCTATTAAWCACTTTCYGGGAAGCTTTTGTGGCAAGTAATCTCTCAGACTCAAGAAGTAACCTYGAGAAGCATGCTTACTCAAGGGCACATCCTGGTGTGCAGCCCAGGGCTGTGCARAAGCAGTCTACAGGCCCAGGCTGTCCACTATTTACAAAGTAATGATTGACTTATATTTGCATACCTRCAAAAGATCTGGGTCATTGTTTCCAGACAGCCCCTGGAAATGTTGCCATYGTTTCCCCAAAGTTCACAGTAATCTGGATGAAGCCATCACAGACTGCACTGGTGGCAYTGGCTTATGACATGACCTTTTAAAGAATTACATAGTGTTGCATTTCTTGCATATTGAATCAAGAGMTGATTATATTGTCTTTTATATGTATTTTTTTGCTTACTTGTCCTCTACAGTATGTCATAGTACTTCATTACAATGAAAACATTTAACATTATGTCACTCACACATTTGGGGTTGTGAACATCAACAAAGATTAAGGATAATTTAATGATATCTGCTCTCCACTTTTGTAGCTTCTCTCATCACTGGAACTCAAGGTGCTGTGTAGACTTGTTCATTAAGCCTATGAGAGTTGTTGGTGTTATTAATGTTCACTTCACCTACCACTGAAATAAAGTAAATACTGAAGAACACATGTAAGCATTCATTTCAAAACAAATTAAAGCAGAAACCTGGAAGAACAATGCAACCAGTTGAAACCCAAGGAAATGTAGATAGACATTTACCTATTTAAATAGGTAATAGTATGTCTAAATAGACATTTAGAGATACTATTTACTCAAGATGGAATGAAGTCAAGAGAGCAGGAACTAGTCTAATGTAGTGTACAAWGGGATCTGAAGTTGCCTGATTCTCTGAAGTCGTAAAAATGATGGCATACCAAGTGGCACTGAACACCTTACACCAAGGGATTGAGGGCAAACTTGTGTCATCTACCAAAATACGAAATCAAGCAGAAGCCGAAGATCATTAGAATCTTTTGGTTCTTACCTTGAGCAGCCCAGATTTTACTACTCATTCTTATTAATGTATCTCAGTAGCTTTGAGTCATCTATAAATATTATAGTATGTCAGGAACTCCAGTAAGCTCTTAAGGATGGAATTCATCACATCTGATTTCAGCCATTTGAAATTTAGTCACCTAGATCTAACTGTTTGGTAGGATCATCTCTCTCCCTCTCATTCCTCATTAGAGTTGAACACCTCACTAGATACCTAAACTTTAGATGGCTCACATCAGAAGAAAGGAATTACCTACTGAGGGGCAGACCTCTCTGGAAGGCCTTGAAACCAAACTATTAAAATAAAAAGGAAAAAAAGCCCTCAAAAAAGGCACAAGAACCAAAACAAACAAACAAACAAAAACAAGAAAAGAAAAGAATGAAAAGGCAAGAACTGTAGAGTACCAAATATCTTGCTTTAAGTATTTTTTGTGATCTGTAGAAAAYAGTGTTTTGTATTTTGACTGTTTCAGTTTTATTATGTAGGGATTGAGAGAAAGGTGGGTTTCCATGGCTGATCTTGTTTAAAAGGACAGCTTTTTTTGGTCCTAATAACTYCATTTTTAATGGTGCATCACAATGGAAAGAAATCATGCTTAGTGTGTATATGTCACAGAACCACAGAATTTCTAGGTTGGAAGAGACCTTTAAGATCATTGAGTCCTACCCATGTTCTAACACCTCAGCTAGGTCATGGCTCAAGTGCCACACCCAGTCTTTTTTCAAACACATCCAGGGATGGTGACTCCACCACCTCCCTGGGCAGATGATTCCAGTATTTAACCACTCTTTCCGTGAAAAACTTCCTCTTTAAATCTAGCCTGTATCTCCCCTGACACAGCTTGAGACTGTGTCCTCTTGTTCTGTCTGTTGCCTGGAGAAAGAGACCAACCCCCAGCTGACCACARYCACCCTTCAGGAAGTTGAAGAGAGTGATAAGGTCACTTCTGAGTCTCCTTTTCTCCAGGCTAAACAACCCCAGCTCCTTCAGTTGTTCCTCATATGGCTTGTGTTCCAAGCCGCTCTCCAGCCTCGTTGCTCTCCTCTGGACACGCTCAAGCATCTGTCCTGGAAACCTTAGTCTCAGGAGCGTGTTGCTTGGTATTTTGTGTAAAAACACAAATTTATCTCAATTCTGTGCTGACTGTACAGAAGTCCATACGTAAAGAAAAACAACAAAAAAAAGTGGTTAAATACAATGTTCATTATTGTAATAGGCAATATTTCTATGGGCAAGTGTGTCAGTAAATAAATGGCCATGATACCTGTTTGTTACCATGTGAAAGTCATTCCTTGAAATATGATTCAGGAGCAGAATGARAATGCTTGCACTGCTAACACGCAGAATGTGTTTCCTGGACAACTTCTGTTAAATTTCATAAGAAGTGAAAGCATTTCAACATATAATGCAAAATGAAATACATGGGAGGAAGAATTCCCAGTTTTGTATTTAAACTTTTCATTTTAAAAAGTACCAAGTTGCTATATAGTAGCAAGATAGGCTTATTGATAGTTACATGAAAATGCCATCTGGAAATGGATGGTGTCTTAGAGAATACATATTTTGAAGGGTCATATATCCTTGTTCTCTTGTTTTACTTGGATACTTGGTTTTGGCTGCCACATCAAAACTAAAGTTTTAGGCTAGATGGACCTTCAGTCTTGCCCCTTTTTATAATTAYTTTGTACCTTCTGTATCTGAATCACTTTACACATTCAGTTCTGAAAAAATCTGGAAAGTAAATGGAACTGTTTTTCTTGTGCAAGTAGCCACAAGCAAGTAAACATAACTGCAGACATTTCACATACCTTTGAAATTATTATATCTAAAAACTAAAAAGTAATAATTCTGACATTGRTAATATTAAAACAAGAAATAAAACTCTTAAAAATTAAAAATTAAACTAATAATATCTGATGCTGAATAAAATTTAATTTTTGCCAAAAACCCTGTCTGAAATTCATAGAATATAAAAGTAATCTCATTAAYGATGACATACCTGTTCTAAATCTGTACTTGAAATGTAACTCCTGCATTAYAATGGAGTGTGTTTTAAAAGATTTCATTACAGACAGACATTTTTGTCCAGACTAGAAGTATTCTAGAAATGTAGATCTCATTCTGTGACCTTGAACATTAAAGAAGTCGGTGTTAGATAAAAAGAGCAAGAATGGACAAACAATCTTTGCAATTATATCATAACAAATGAAGAATGACAGTTCAGTGTTACAGTAAGAGTCTCTGGTGCACTTCTTTAATTGCTTAGTTTTTTAATATAAAAATCTGCATGATAAATTTTGTCTGCATTTGAACAGAATATGTTCAGGAAGTTTCTACACTAGAAAGCAATTAATGTATTCAAGAACTAAAAGGGAAGATTCAATAAAAATTAATTAATTAATTAATTTTAAAATATATATAAAGATTTATTTTACATCATATATATACAAAAGATGTAAAATAAAGCAGCATTGCAAGCATAGAATTCATCCAAATACCACCATTTACTGTGGTGTTTATCTGTTACTTATGAGAAATATTTCCTATATTTAATTTATTGCCATAGAAGTGGAGTTGCAAAAAAGATAGGTAAAAATGCTTAACCRTTATGATGGCATTTAGATTGCTCARTAACAGTTTTGACATCAGAAGTTCCCTAATTTTTCTAATTGAATACATTTAATGGAAGGCCAAATGTTTCCCATGTCATTTACAGACAGTGAAGATAGACAGTCCTGGGTATTCAGCTCACTGAACAGTCCATTTTAGCTTTCCACTGCTTATGTAAAAAGTGACCATGCTTCCAGTTTTCATGCTTCAGTGAGGTACATAAAGTTCAGTAGAGTATATTTATAATTTTTTATTGGCTTCCTTTTAAGTTTAGGTGGCAGCACATTTTTACAAGGCAAGATAAAATATCAAAAAAAACCTCAGAGAGATCAAAGATACACAAAATGTRTATGGTTATAGTGTGTGTCAATTCTGAATGCACTTTGACCTTCTATATCTTTTCCAACTCTGTTCCTTGCACAGAGATATTGACTTTTTAGTAGGGACAGAGCTTCATGACAAGCATTTTAAAATTATGGATTACTAGAGATTGGTGAACTACTTATTGCATTAGTACCTAGTTATGCAGTTTTCTTTGGGGTTTTGTTTCTGTTTGGGTTAGTTTTTTTTTGTTAGTGGCATTTGATTGGTTGGTTGGATTGGCTGGACTGGTAAAAACACATTTCTGTATGCTAACACTTGGTTGGACTGGTTGTTGTTGTTGTTTTTTTTGGTTTTTTGTTTGTTTGTTTTCTTTGGTTTGGTTTGGGTTTTATGGGTTTTTTTTAATATTTGCTCTATTATTTCTTGGTATTTTGAATATATTGGAAATAGGGATACAGTTCATTAGCACYGCATAAACAGGATTTGGAGAGGAGATGTACATGAAAGAGGCTGAAGACAGACAAGGAGGAAGAAAGGAGAGAGAAATAACCAAGTCTATCACAGWAAAATGAAATCCAGTCAGTACTGGACAGACAAGTTGACAGGGGTGAGAACTCCAACTAAGGAACCATGCAAGCTTGATACTGTCCCATTCTGACACAGTATTTAATTACAGACTTTTTWWTTTTTTTTTCCTACTGCACCCTCACCTCATTCAGGCTGAAGGACAGTGCTCAGGAAACTGCAGCTATTCCATGATTTGTTTCATCCTCATTGTTCAGTGTGTGTCCCTAGGTGTTATTTACTGCATGCTGTTGAAACTCCTCTTTGTACACAGAATTATTAATTTCCTCACAGACTCATTCCAACCTTCACTTCAGCTGATTCAGCCCTCAGCTATATTCAGTCCCTGCCCATTAACTAAAGCATACCTTCTGATTTACTCTTTTCCSAGCTCTCCCCCTCAAATCATTCTTCCATCCCCACTAAATAGTTCACAGAAAATGGAGCTGCTGACTCCCAAGGCTGTAAAAGAGTGAGACTTTTTATTTTATTAATGTTCACTAATGGGTTTATTAATGCTCAGTAGGTATTTAATTTCATTGGTTTATGTTTCCTCTTAAGAGCACACACTCTGTCCTCCYGAGCTGTGCTGTGTTTTGTATTGGCGAGCTGGCTGAGTTCATTTGTYGTGTGCCATTACCGCCATCTGCCTTGTCAGGCCTTTCTGGAAAATGAAAGTGTGTCTCAACAACTTTGCCCTTGGTTAAATAAATAAGCCATAACTGTAGCTGTAACATCATTATCTGAGTATGAGTCTGAAGGCCCTGCAATTTATTATGGTGATGCAGCCTTTACATTGCAACTTGACTTTATTGTATTCACCTTGCTGCATAACAGCTTCTGCACAGCACTTGTGGTGGTATTGGGAAAAGGCTTTTCAACTTTACAGCTGGAAATCTATTGTATTCTTCCCCTCCCACACAAACACCCCTTTAGCCTTCCTTCCTTCCTTCCTTCCTTCCTTCCTTCCTTCCTTCCTTCCTTCCTTCCTTCCTTCCTTCCTTCCTTCCTTCCTTCCTTCCTTCCTTCCT
>CADDXX010000281.1:566626-599037 GCA_902810485.1 Alauda arvensis
TTCCCTTCCCTTCCCTTCCCTTCCCTTCCCTTCCCTTCCCTTCCCTTCCCTCTGTCTGTCTTTGTCCTTGGACTCTTTATTTTTCCTGTTTGAGCTCCTTCCTGCTCACTGACTTTTAAGCAGAAAGCACTGAAAGATACCAAATGTGGTGTATGCAGTGACAACACAGATGTTCTTTCTGAAAAGAGAAATTAGGGTGGAAGACTGTAATAGCCATCTAGTACCAGCATTACTTAGGAGAAGAGGAAACACATTCTCAACTGATATAATTATGATAGTTTCAAGTCCATTAGTCTCRAAAATTATTAATATTTTATCAGTATTGTCAAGCTTAATTTTAGGATTCAAAGTCCTGGAGAAGAAACAGCAAMTAGTAATAATGATAACATAGCCTTTCATTTCCATGCACCATATGTTGGCCTAATGCTGTACAACACAGATATAGTGAGATTCCTTGACAGCAACATAATTCTAATTCTGTGCATGAACTGTTTTATTTTTAGTCTCTCCTCTTCATTGCAACAAAACTAATTGACAAAAATTACCATTTGAACAAAATGAAGGTGGCGCTGTACATCCCCTGGGAAATTTGTGTCTAGGTAAATACCAGACTCTGAAAACAGGGGAGACCAGAGTTATGCACATGGTAACTCAAGCCTAGTTGTTGTCTTTGGGCAAAGTCACAATACACATGCAACACTCACAGTCATTTAGCTCTCACAGATGGTGTGAACACTAGGGGGTTTAAGGCACATTTACTTTCTAAGAGTCCTTACACCATCATTTTGCTAGGCTGAATTTGTGTTGAGGTAAAAAACATTCTATACCATGCRGGAGGGGCAGGCTTCTGGCATATGCATTTAAACATTGAATTTCCTTTATGAAAACAAACAAAAAACCTCAAAAAAATGACCCCAAAACATRCAAACATCCTTCCCCGCAAAACAAACCACAGATTAAATTGATAATACTTCTAGTGAATTTTATGAGTTATTTGGATTTCWTTGGGGGRTTCTTTGATTAGTCTAATGAAACAGACTTGCAACATTATATTGAAACATTCTTTATCACAACTTCTTGATAATAYTCAGAACAAATTAACAGAAATGYTATACATCTAAATGATCAAGAAAAGTAAAAAACAAGAAACCTTTAACAGAGGGAAAATSAGYGGAATAGGGCCATAGATCATTCTTAGAAATCTTTTTATGGACTTTGAAAATACTATTATTACTATCTTTTCTYCTTTACCTCATCTATTTACAGAGTTTTCTTCTTCTTAAGGTATCTTTGTAGTCAGCTGCGGGTCTCTTTACCACWTCTTTGCTCCAATATATTTCATATCAAACTGAAAACATATGTGCTTTGCAAACTTAAATACTCACCCTATTTTCCATCTTTTTCTATTTCAATTATTTTTATCATTACTGGATGTTTTATCATACTGTCTGTATTGAGTCTCTTTTGGACAACGATACTTTCTTCCCAGAAGTAAATTCTATACCTTTAGGTTTTAATAAAATTACTCTGTCTAAAGTAGTTTTTTGTTTAGTGATTACTTTCTAATTTCAAGTACCTTATCTTTTCTTTCCTATCTGGCTGCCTCCAACCTTTTCCTCCAACCACCTACCTTTTCCTCCAACCTCCAACCAAATAAATTTTCTCTTATTGAAATATAGCCCTTTTTTGTTTCCATTACTGTGTTTGTTCCTGTTTCTTCTACTGTCTAACTGTTCCTTAGACTTCTTCAGCAAATYGTTTTGTTTCTCTCCATCCATTTAAGAATTATCTCCATTTTACCCCATTAAAAAATCCACATTCCTGCATGTCWTTATGCTTCAAGACAAATTTAACATTTCAACAGAGATGGTAATATCTCTCTCTCTCTCTACTCCAGTTTGATATTTTCTGCAGATCTTCTGATGTACTCTTTTCTGATGCTCAGATTGTTGACAGTGAGGGTAAGCAGAAACAGGTCCAATATTAGCACATAAAAGATGCCCAGGTACAGAAAAGAGTACTAAACAAGAACCTAAGTGTAACACTTTTATGTTCTAGGTTGAACAAGGTAACTTGATTTTCACATAGCTGACCCTGTGTTTTTCTATATTCCCTGTTTTTGCTTTTCTACTGTGTTGTTAATACAGTCATTATCTGCTCTAACTTTTTTGTTTCGTTAATCTTGTTACTGTTTGTGRYGAAACTCAAAAATGTATGAGACATCAGTAGCCTGCATTCTTAGTCCTGACTTAACCTGAGTTCTGTCAATTAACATGGATGTTGATTTCACATTGATTATTTTGTTAAACACTTTAAAACAGAATATTTTAAAAAAGTAGATTATGGCATGTTCTATTAAGTAAGAAGGTCAAATAGTACATAAGACTAGGAAAATATTGTTTTACYTAATCTTGAAAAATTGGGGAATCTGGATATCTAGAGAAGTTTTTAATAACAAAATCTTGAAAAATAAGTCAGGACAAATCAAGAAAACTAGGTTTYATTTCTTTTCTGAATTTTGATTTCACATGGTATTTCCAAATTTTTGTGTAACAAGAAAAAGTGTGGCATAGAAATACCTATTTATTTAAATAAATCTGGTGATGGGTATCCAGAAAGTAATTTTAAAACATCTGTCTGAGTCACAGATGCCCAGACTACAGCTGTGATGAGTTACATTTTATAAATGGAATTATCAATATTACCTGAATTTTGGCCTACCATAATGCAAAAGTTAGAGCATGTTTAAAATTACTTTATTTAACATATTTGGTGTCAAAATGGTAAAAGCATGACACAAAGCTTCTGAATGCAAAAAACRCTGTTTCTTAGAACAAAACTAGGAAATAAAAATAATTAATTATTGAGGAAGTGCATGTGATTCTCTGTTTTATTTGGCATAAACACTATTATAGGAAAAGAAGATATTCTCACTTCTTTAGTTGACACATATCACTACAGTGAAAATTTTCAACAAWAAAAAAATTATTCATGCATTTTTTTCCAAATAAATCTTGGTTTAATTATTTAAATTAAAATTATTCACAGAACTTCTAGTTCCTGAAAAGTCCATTTATAGAAGGAGTATTTCAGCATGTTTTTCTTAGATTCCTATTCATTGATGCCTATATAAAATAGTCTTGTAAGTCTCTAACATTAGCTAAAACTCAAAATTATCTTGCTTAGTGAATATATTTTTTTTCCTAATCCAGTCAAGATGAAAAATTATAGAAATTAGCTCAGCATACTACTATAGTGAACCACTATTCAGCCATTTGTCAACCAAAAATACAGGAAGGTTCATAAACCCAAGCACRTAATGTGAAACTACCTTAATCACAGGAAATATTTTTAATAGCACTTATTTTCTCCTCTGGGCCAAACAAAGGTAATTTCAAGGATCCTTACAACATTCTCKTATGTGACGACCTTTGTCCCTAACCCTAACACTTGCCACTTAGTTAGATTTTATAATTTTAAATTGAAGAGATGACTTTTAGAAGTCCCAACATGTCCTGTTTAAATGCACAAGCCATTGCATACACCTAAAAAAGAAGGTTGGAGGATTCTTTTGCTATAATTTGAGACTTWTATCTGACTGCAAGCTACTGACTTGCTGAAATCAGACATTCTGTGGAAGMCTTCCTGAACATTTATTCAGAAATKATAAAATCCTAGCTTATTTTTCTAGGTAGAGYATAGAAAACCATGGAAAGAGTTTTCTTCACCAGAAAATTTTACATATTTAGGCTCATTCTTTTATTGTATCTAAAAATCACAGAAATTTGACCATTAGTGGGAGTGAAAAGAAATCATAGAAGGGATAGAACTCACCAGATTATCACTCTTGGCCAAAATACCCAGTTTGATAAAAACATTATACTGGGATTATTTTGGTGGTGGTGGTGGTTGGTTAATTTGGAGTTCTTTCATCCCTGCATTTTCTTTCACTTATAATTTTACTTTTTGCTATGTTTACCCATTCCAGGATCAGAACATCTCCCACGTAAGGTGTTGATAAAAAAAATTAAGACAATTTTTTGTATTTATTTTGATGAGTATTTAAAAATTATGGGGCTTTTTTTGTTAATTATTATAATAGGATTTCTCTCATATACTTCTAGCCAATGAATGTTAGGTACCTAAACTAGGCCAGTTGGTTATTTTTATGAGTAAAATTTTATGATTTAGTGATCCCAGCTATCCACTTCCATGGCTTCAAGAAATACCTGGAGAGTGCTTATACTATTAATATCCAGTTTCTGAAACTAAAGCTGCTTAAGAATACACAGCAGTGAAACCAGAATTGACTTGATGCTCTAGATGAGTGCTCATTAACTTTTCATTAAACACACTGTTTCAACTACAAATACACTTTCAGATACATTGTAAGATCATTTGCYTAAATATTCCTGACAATTTTCTGTAGTGAGATAATCCTCCTCCTCCCCCCTAAAGCTATTTTTTTCATTTCCAGCGCTTTTATTACTCTCTAAAGAGTAGTAGAAGTGGCACAAGCATGCCACTGGACTGTTAATCTTTATCTCTTTTTTGTTTCAAATAATCAGAAACATGTAATTTTTGTACTATGGTATGTTGAAGCTCTCCTGAAGAGAAAGAACTTTATTGTGCTTTTTGTCTGTGTGGCTATGGATGTTTTATTTTGTTTTGTTCTGTTTTTCCAAAAATCATTCTCCTTCTCTTATCTGAATTRAGCTTGATACTTTTCAAACACTAGAAAAACTTAAAACTGCTGGATGATTGTAGGAATCCTAAAAGCAAGAGAGAACTGAGCCACACATACAGAGAAGTATTACAAGTTATATATTCCAAGCATAGACTATCATTTAATTTTGGTGACTTACTCATTTATATTAGACATTTAATGTATTCCCACAATRTCTTGTATTGTTTCCACTATATTGTAAGATAGCATGAATAAGTGGCTCAAATATAAACATCTGCAAGATGAATTATTAATTTGGTGAAATTAATTACATTYCTCAGTATGTAATGTCTGTCCACAAAACTTTCATGAAGTATTCACTATAAAGAATATTAAAGGCTATGRTAGAATATTTCATATTATTTCATGCCTTTAGCTTTCAAAAAAGTGCTACCATAGTGCTTATTATCTAATGAATAGAAAATAAACTGATAAAAGTCAACAATTTCTCCAATACARCAATACTTATTCCTTAGGCAAAAGTTAGTTTTAGGCAAAACATGGCACTTTTAATAAAGCAGAGCAAATGAGGCTATTTGAATCATATTTCAGATATATTTGCTTTTCTGTATTTCATAATAGTGCTATAATAAATGAGTTGATAGTCTTTTAAAAGACAGGYAATGCTACAACATTTATATTTTGTTGAATATTCTCTATTACTTCACTCAAGTAATATGAAATTATATATATATATATTTATACTATTTAGTGCTATCAAACAAATATAGAATAGCACATCATCAAATGGTTTGATTTTGGAATTTTTAAGACCATCTTGTCCACAGCACCTGTAATGGGCCCAAACATCTTTCAACAGATGAGGTTACTCAAAGCCCCATTCAAATCCAGCTTGGACACTGCCAGGGAAAGGCCATCCTCAACTTCCTCTTGGAAATCTATTCCAAACCTATCCTCTTCCAGTTTAAAACCATTACCCCTTGCCATATCACCACAGGCCTTGGCAGAAGATTCCACTCCAGCTTTCATATGAGCCCCCTACAAATTTTGAAACKCCACAATAAAGTCTCCTCATCATCTTCAGGCTGAATAACCTCAACTCTCTCAGTCTATCTTCATTTGAAGAGATATCTTCATCATGTCAGTGGTCAGTTKATATCCTCCTTATTTCATTGTACTTGTGATTAACTAATCTCTTTTTGTTTCCATTTCTTTTAAATTTTTCATTTAAATATCAGTGTGTCTCATCCTTACTGGCTGTGGAAGTATCTTTTATCAAAACCACTTGTGGAGTAAGTAAGATTTATCAAAGTAAGCCTTGATCAATAATGTCAAAGGGAAAAAAAAAATTTCCATCTTTAGTTTCGTTGCTGTCATCTGATGAATGACGAACCTTCCAGCAGTTTATATAATATGTATTTCTATTTAACCTCTTGACTTTCTCAATCTTTATTCAATTACCATGGCATCTGCTGGAAAAGCTGCACATCAAGTTGAAAAATGTCCAGGGTGTTCTTGGAGTGTAGTGAGGATAATTTCTTAACCCAGGTTATAGACAGCTGAAGAGAAGAAGCATTGCTAGCCCTGGTGTTCACCGATAGGAACAAACTAACACAATTGGTGTCCGCCTGGGCTGCTCAGGTTACAGKGGAATTCACAGTCTTGAGGAATATGGGCCAGATGAAGGGTAGAATCAGAGCCTTGAATTTTAGGAAAGCAAACTTTTAGTTTAAGAAGTTCTTGAATGTGACTCACTAGGAAACTGCCCACCAGGAGAAAGGAACTGAACAGAGCGGACAGCTCAATAAGAAGATTATTATTAGAGTTCAAAATCTTTCTATGCAGACAAGGAAGGCAGGACATCCAGCATGGCTGCATAAGGACTAAAGTGTAAGATAATGCCCAGGGACTTGTATCTTGGGAAGAATATATGTACACTGCCTGGATGTGTATGGATGAGATAAGGAAAAACAGCACAGTTGAAATTAGTGAGGGATGTGGCCAGATACATGTCCAGAGAAGAAAGAATAAAGAATTTGTGCCTCTCATTCTTAAATAAGGAGAACAAGTAATAAACAATATGGAAAATGCTGAGGTACTCAACAAATTTTTTGCCTTACCTTACAGTAGTAATCTCTTCCTACATCTCTCAAATCCCTAGTCCTCAAGGATTAAGGGACACAGATTGTGTGAAAGTCTCACAACATAAGTGAAAATCAAATTTGAGACCATATGAGGAGCCTGAACATACACAAACTCAAGAGACAWGAAAAGATGAATCTCGGGGTCCTGATGTGATTGGCTGATGTAGTTGTCCAGCCATATTCCATTATATTTAAAAAGTTKTATCAGTCAGGCAAAGACTTCAGTGACTGAGAAAAGAGAAACATCATGATAATTTTAAAAGGATAAAAAAGGAGGACCCTGGTTACTAACTAGTAAGCCTCATATTTGTGCCCAGAAAGATCATGGAATGGATCATTCTGTAAGATATCTCAAAACATATGGAAGAGCCAATTAGAGAGAGGAAACGCCACTTCACCAAGGGCCTGTTTATCTATGTATTTATCTATCTTTTACATCTATTGTCACCCTTATTGTCTAAAGCCTTCTGATGCTTTCATTTTTGTAGTGGAGTTTCTCACCGAGTTTCACGTAAATAGTGAAAATGTTATTGTAACAGTCTCTGTTGTTTGCATTCTTTCTCCTGAGAGAAGAAGAATTGATAGACTGTTGGTTTGACCAGTGTGACTGGAGAGGTGGAGACTTCATTCTCCAATCTCTGGCAGTGGTTAAAAATCTATATACATCGAGGTCGAAAAATAAAGTTCTTCTCTTTTCTTCTCTTGGAAAATCCCAGTGTGTCATGTCGTATTTTCATGTACTAGTGTGACAATCTATCACCARTCATGCCTGATTATCTATTCTCCTTCTACGATGGACAAAGGAAGGACTATGGAGGTTCTATATATACTTGGACTATATATACTTGGACTTCTATAAGGCCCTAGATACTGTCTCCCTCAACAGCTTTGCCATTGTATTGGAGATATGTAGGTCACAAATGGTTTGGAAGGGACTTTTAAAGACCATCTTTAAAGACCATTCAGAGCAGTCCTGGAGAGATGGGCCTGGGGACACTGGTGAATCAAAAATTGGATGTTAGCTAGCAATGTGAGCTTTCAGCCCAGAAAGCCAACTGTATCCTGGCATGCATCAAAAGAAGTGTCACCCACAGATTAAGGGACATGATTCTCCCTCTCTGTTTCACTCTGGTGAGACCCTACMTGGAGTTCTGTATCCAGTGGTGGGCCCCAGTACAAGAATGACATGGATCTGTTGAAGTGGGTGYAGAGGAGGGCCATGAAAATGGTAAGAGTGGAACAGCTTTCCCATASGGACAGGCTTAGAGAGTTCAAGATTCTTCAGCCTGGACAAGGCCCTGGAAAGACCTTATTATGGCCTTTCAGTGTTTAAAGAGGCTCATAAGAAAGGTGAAGAGAGACTTTTTTATCAAGGATTGTAGATCTGCCAAGGGGCAATGGTTTAAATGGAAAGAGAAAATGTTTAGATTATATTGGCCAGTGATATAGATAGATGATCTCTAAATGTCATCAGAAAGTGTAGCAGTTGATTGAGGGAGATGATCCTCTCTCTACTCAGCCTTAGTGAGGTCACRTCTGGAGTGCTGTGTTCAGKTCTCGGCTCATCAGTACAAGAAAGACAAGGAGCTACTGGACAGGGTCCGACAGAGGGTCACAAAGATGATGAAGGATCTGGAGCAACTCTCTTATGAGGAGAGACTGAGGGAGCTGGGCCTGTTTAGTGTGGAGAAGAGAAGACTGTGAGGGGATCTCATCAAACGTATCTCAATGGTGAGTGGTGCCAGGCTTTTCAGCATTGTCCAGTGACAGGAAAAATAATGACCAGAAACTAAAACACAAGAAGTTCCACTCTAGTATGAGGAAGAACTTCTTCACAGTGGTGATGCCAGAGCACTGGAACAGGCTGTTGTGGAGTCTCCCTCTCAGGATACATTCAAAACCCACCTGGACATCTTCCTGTGTCACCTGCTCTAGGTGACCCTTCCTTGGCATGGGAGTTGGACTGGATGGTCTCTCGAGCTCCTTTCCAATTTTTTGTGAATCTGTGATTCTGTGAATTTATGTCCTTTCCAACCAAGCCACTTTTTGATTCCAGAATTCTGTATTTAAGGAACATAGAAAAACCAGTATAAAATACCACATTTCAGCATTATCTCAATGGTTCTGTAACTGCCACTATAAATTCAATGGATTCACTGCATTCATACACTCACTAGCAATAACTCTTTTTTTMTGTCTTAAGAAAGGTTTCATTTTCCCCAGGTGAACATTACAGAGATWTTCCTCTGACCCTTTTATACTTTCATCTTGGCAAAGGTCTCACAGAAGGCTGCCCTCAGCTTTTAARGGCTTGGGTTATGACTGAAAAGTTTAAGGAAGACAATTTTTCATTAAAAGTATGTGCTGTGATGGCACAGTGAGAAAAAAAAATGTTATCTAAGTTAACACACTGAGAAATATTATTCTAAAATACATGCCTCTCTGTATTTGTCAGCCGCAGAGTAAAATCAGGGAATTTCATGAGAATACAGTGGAATAGGATAGGGAAAAATTCAGGGAAAAGGGTATAGCAAAATTACTTGCATATAGCATCCAAAAGAAGCAAAATACACATAATCAAAATCGGGGAGTTTTCATTTATTTAACTTAGTAAAGATTCTGGAAAGTTAGTGAAAGATTTTTTAATAATAGAACTTAAAAGGACCCACTTAGAAAGCCTATACACTTACCTTTTTTTTTTCCAATTTTGTGGAACTACTTTTCCTGAATGAAAAGTTTTATAAGTCAGTCTACATCTTTCTCTTTCTTCTTTTTACCAAAAGGCTTTAATTATTAATGTCAAGAAAATAGCATGAGTGCTTAATAAAAAAATTGCCACACAATCCTAGGCACACCTACTCATAATGAGGGTATTTTCTGGATTAGTATTGTCTTTAGCCACCTGTCTTCTGCTTTTGCCAGATTTAGCAAACGTCCATGACAGATGCTGCAGAAATAAGCATCTGCTTGGTTTTCCAGATCTCTCCTGCTGTTTTCTCAGCCAAAACCATGGGGAAGAGATAAGGAAACTTGATTTTGTATGCCTATTGCATACAAGTGCTTACTAACAGAAAATCCAACGGAAAACATTGATGAGAAGATCCAGGACTTGAYTTAATCTTTATCATCTTTGTTGTTAACCAGTTTCTTTGCCTCTTCTCAGTTTTTGTGAAGTGMTTTTAATGCTAATAATAGTCTCAATAAGAAAAAGACAAGACAGGGGATCTGAATATTTCAAGATAAAAGTGTAAATATGCTTATTTTACAGAATGTGCTATTAAAAATGGCTGTTAAAATATTGAATATACAGTTAGGTTTCCACTGCTGTAAGTACTGAAAGAGATCTGATTTTTTAAAAAATATAGCTCTTCTCATGGTGGTAAAGAACACAAACAGGCATTTTATCATTATGTCACGCAGTTCTTCTCTGAGTTCTTCTCTGAATTATCATGAGGGACAGCAGTAAAATCTAAAAATATAGTATATAATTATAAACTGGTAAATCAAAAGCAAGCACTCTCACACCTACAAGTGTTTCCAGATGGACAATGAGATATATCAGGGATTACTAAATCAATACACTAAGCTCCACTTATTCCTATTGGATATTCTTGCAGTAGCTCACCAGAGTCACCRGTAAGAAATATTTAGAAAAATGGTAAAACACAAACACTTCAGGTAAAACTGAGTCTTTGGACAGATGGAGTTAGTAGCAAAGCCTAAGACACAGTGTATCTCAGCCTGATGGTCACTATTTAGGGAAACCTTTGGATGTCTCAGCTGGATTAAGTTTCACTAGCAGATAAAGTTTAATTATTTTAGGTGTCCCAGGATATCCAGTCTGGCCTTTATCTGCCACTCCAGAAAGTAATGGGCCTTGAATCATTGTTTGTAAACTGACATGGAAGTCTCAGTCTAAAGCGTCTGAGAAGAAATAGGATGTGTAAGTTTGAGGAATTGTATCACTTCCAGAGAGACAATTTTTTCCTTTTGATTATTGTCAGGAAATGTATTTATTGTCTGAAGGATGYAACAGAAAAGAACCACTCTGTAACACTTCTGTTATTAATAGGAAAAAAATTGTAATCCCCCAAGGAAACTTAAAATGTTTCCTTGTTAAACAGTGCTGCAGTAATTCCTATATTATAATTGCATTTAATGGGTTATAGTTATAGAATATCAATATAATCTAAAATGCATTATGAATGCACTCTAAACAGGCTTTCAGTGGCATTTATACAATGGATGTCATATACATTTCTGTCACTAATTGTTTAAAAGCATTAATATTTTCTTGTTTGATTCCTGTGGCCACATATGAGCAAATTGCAACTCTTTGCAATCTTTTTTAATTGAGAAATAGTTACTATTCCCTGAATTATGTATCTGTGTTCTTTTTACCTCTGGAAATTTTAACACAACATGAGAGATGTACTTCTGAGCACCCATAATAAGACCATGTATTGGTTACCTTGGCAGAGCTCCCTGGAAATGTATTCAGGATTTTAGAGCAATATACTTTGTGAGTTACATTAGGCTCAGCTCTCAGCCAACACCTCCCAATTACCTCTCMTGGATGGTGCTTTACCTTCAAATGAACTCCATGAAACCACTAGTAAAAAGGCAGTAGAAAGTTAAGGCATCAATTATCCAGCACTACAAAGTGCTTAAATGCAACTTTAATGCCTAGATAGATCATTTAGAACTGAAATTTAAAGCACASTGTGCCCATTTTAAGCAAAATGTAATATATATTGGTAAGAAAACAACTACGGAAKATATTGAATGGTCAGAGATTTAGATTAGAAATAAAAGGCATATTTAAYAGACAAAGAACACATTTCTGCAGGTGGAATTTCCAAGGCAAATGTTCTGCAAGAAAAAAAGTCTAAAATTGCTATATATGGGCATATATATGGGTACATATCACAAGGCTTTAGTAATAACAGAGTATTGAAAAACTCAGATTATTCACATGCTCAAATTCACTAATTCTTCTGGGTACTCAGCAAACACCAAGGATGATGTGAAAAATCCTCAGAACAAGGGAAGAGCTAATGTAAAAGTTCTTCTGCAGCCTCAGGGAAGCAGCAGTCTTGCATCCCCTGYCTTTCTGCATTGCTATCATGTGTAAGAAAGCCATGAGCAATCTCTAACTGAATCCTCACTGTGCAAGGCAATGCTGAGCACTGATAGTAGGATTCCACTCCTTAGAGAAAGACCTGAAAGATTACATTAGCCTTTTGCTCCACACTTTATCCTCTGTTAACAGCAATTGTTCTTGTTGATGTGTCAAATCATATAGCCTTGAGAGTAAATATATTGTGGGTTTTTTTTTGTTTTTGTTTTTGTTTTTCTTTTGAGAGCAAAGTGGCACAGCAGATACTGATACTATGTAAAAGCAGTAAAAAAAGAGACAAAAAAAAAAAAGTAGCATGTCCATCTGAAAATAATTGTTTATGTGTAGAGGAACAGAAAATACAACTACTCTTAATGAATATTTGTTAAAAGCAACCACCTTTGATTGAATTCTGATTCTTTTATCAGAGGTATATTAAACACCATGGAATACATAGGGCAATGCAATGAAAAAAAAAAAAATTCTGTCCAGGTAGACATCAGTAGGTCATCACTTTACATTTCCTTCCTTTTCTTTTGCTGCACAGAATTTGCTTTTTGAAAGTGATCTGCATTGCTCTGATGGTAATAATTTTTGGATTTTCAGGAGTACTTTTGACACTGTCACAATCTAAAAATTTCAGAAAAAATAATTKTGAACACCTCTGAATAGGTTTTGGTTTTGGTTTAATTTCAGCTAATAAAATATTTACTTAATATCTACATTGTATATATCTGTTACTGAAAATGAACCATTAGAWGACAGACAGAAAATACTGCTGGGCTCATTTTACCTAAGCATCTGCTCTAACTGTGCAAAACAAAGAAAGTTGTCTCTTCAGAGACAGTTTTGTAATTTAGCATTCATATTACTGAAAAAAAAATTCCCTATCACTTTCAGAAATGCACTAACAAATTATGTTTTTTCATAATGCCTGGAAAATCACAATACTGCAACACCAATCCATGAAGTGGTGGGTGAAAGACTGGAACTTTAAGAAATTAACTGAACAGGATTTGACTTCTACCCCTYTATTTGCACATTTACAATATTTTCTGCCCACCTTCATGCTTTATCCTTTCTCAAGAGGATAAGACTCCAGGCACCAAGCAAAATACTCCACTTTCAACCCTTTTGTACTTAGTAGACTTTAACATGAGCAGACAAAACTGGTTCATTCAAAAAGACTTAGCAAAGCAAAATATGATTAAGCTTCATTAATGTAACAATAATATCTTTCATATATGAATTCTTGGACTATATTGTCAAATCCTTGCAGGTAGTTTCTATTTAGTGAGCTTGCTACTTACAAGAGATTTAGCAGGGAGCTGTAAAAGAATCCCTCACAATAAGATACTTACTGTCATTTGAAATGTGTTTTTTTTGCAAGGTTTCAGAAATGAAGTACACACTTATTTTTATATGATAGAATGGAAATCGCAAATGAATCTGGCCCTGACCATAGAACAGGTGCAGGCCAGTATTGTTAACTAAAGACTCACACTCTGTAATGTCAAGATGATTATTCTTCTATCTCTAATCTATCTATCTATCTATCTATCTAYCTATCTATCTATCTATCCATCTATCTATCATTCTAGTTCTAGTTCTACTTTGGGAATTCCTAAAGAAAAGTGACTTGTGGTGTGAAATGCAGTATCTCACATGATTTATAAGAGTTCCATAGCATTATGTTTTMATGTGTATGTTTGAGTAAATTCTAATAAATTTTTGAAATTTCTTCTAAAAAAGTGTACACTGGAGAAGATTTTACCAAGAACATTTTAACAGAAGACTGCTGTTTGATCAGAGAAGTAGCTGTATTTCCAGTGCCCAGGAAATGCTACTAGTTTAGCTTGAATTTATTCACTGTAAATGACTTTGATCAGAATTGAAATAGCAATGAAAACAGAAATCAGGAAATTCATTATTTCRTTTGTCAGAGGGAAAAGTACATCCCTCAATATAACGTTAAAGTTATGTTCTACTGTTAGTTGCACAATAAATATTATCTTTTAGGGTGTAGATACTTCAATGATATCAGCACTGACCACTTACTTTCTCAAAGATTCACTTTTTTATCTTGCTACATTGGTGGTTGCTAGTTTAGGTATTCTTAGATAGTATTATACCATTGTACTTAACATCACAGGATTTTTGTGGAAATCAAAAGAAACTGTCCTTTAATTTACAGAAAAAACCCATAAAATATATTCATTAATATCCAAACACATTCATTTTCTGAATATATACAGCAGAAATAAATTATTTAATAAATACCAAAAACTTAGAAAAACAATATAAAAGAACAAAAACTAAATGTTTTCTTCTTTTTTGTTTAAAGTGCTAAATATCATTAAGTCAGTGAAGTATTTGTGGACAGACTTGTAGAAAAATGAAGATGAAAATAATGGAATACCACATTTAGAAACATGAGATCAGAGAACTGATTTTTACAAATGGCTCTTTATCTTTTTTCCCATAGAAGGGGTTACTAAGAAAGGTATTTATGTACCAAGAAGTAAAGCACAGTTTTAAGTATACAATATCTCTTTTCAAAAAAAAGGTGAAACTAAGAATGGAAAGCAGTATAAATGTCCATTATATTTTAGGGGGAAATTTCATATTAGGAAACCAATTTCATATTAGGAACTACATGCCTAAGTTGCCCAAAATTTGTGTTGCTAGTTTTAATTTACTCACAGACTTAGGAAAAGTTGAGCTATYTCTTTGTGTCAAGTTATCTATTTCTTCAAAGAGAACAACAAACCTGGGAGCAGTTAGTTCAAACATTGGAAATCAGACAGTATCTATATTTATTTGGATTGATTCCCTGCTATCTGCATGAGACATGCATGCAATACAATACCTTTCCAACAAACATATATCAATGTCATATTTGTGCAAAGAAAGATGTAATAAGGAGATTAATCATTAATAGCTTTTAGAAGACTGGAAAATAATGAGCAGATTAAAATCCAGAAATCCAGAAGAATTCCCAAAATAAGTGTTTAAAATAAGACAAAACTAAATTTTTTTACTCAGTCATTAACATGCAGGCAGTTCAATGTGTGTACTGGGCCACTGTTTGCTCTTTTTTCCTTATCCAGTATAACAGCTGCCAAACTCAGAGCCACAGCAGACAAGGTGCCTCACCTGGCATCACAGCTCACCTTTCAAGCTCTGCTTCAAATAAGCCATTTTCGAACACCAACATTCTACTAAATGATGATGCTTTGACAGTCCTTCCACTGTGTGAAACAACCTAATTGACAGCAAATTAGCAATACTCAAAATCACTGAACTGTCTCTGCTGCTCTGGCAAGAATAGCAATACGGYGTTACAGCCTGGTGTGTTATGGGACTTCAGACAAGGCATCCTGCTCTGTGCCCTGCATCTCAGGATGATGCCAGAGTCCTACCTGTCTCTTCTCTATGAAACAGAGGACTTGACAGCAGGAAATTAGTTGTTCTGTCAAAGTGAGGTGAACCATGTCCTAAATAGAATATGCATTCAGTCCACCTGTTCCTGGATGAAATTCAGGTTTTTTGGTGTTTCTTTTTTCATTTGATGTCTGTCTTCCAACCATTTGTGAAACCTTTCAGATGTGTGGCCAGAGCAAGAGAGATGGGCCTACATATCTGAGCTCCATTTGCATGAAGCCTCATCTGAGTATTGGAAACAATAGAATGATTTAAACCAATAGGGGTCCCCAGTTTCTTGGACAATTTGAAGTGCACTGCTCATCAGGCTATGATTTGCTACTTTCTATCCAATTCCACACTCGGCTTTCCTTATAATAAAGTTCCAAGCTCAGTTTTTTTCTTTCTAACAAAACAAGACAATACCAAATTCCCTTCAATCACTTATAGAGAAATAAAATGTCAACGTAAAAACTGTCCTGGTATATCTGACATAACTTTCTTTCTTACAAGAAGATGTTATTTTTGTTTCTCTTTGTGGTTATACTTTTCATCATATTCTATGGAGTACTTACAGTACTCTCCCATTAGAATCTGTGTGCTTTGTATAGAAGATACAGAAGCAACTTTTCTGTCTTTTACACATGGGAAAAGTGAGGCACAGAGAGAAATTTYTTGACCAGTGTTATTCAGCTTATTCATCTCCTTGACGGAACAGGCAGAAATGAATGCAGTGTTGTATTTATCTTAATGGAAGCACTTGCTTAATAAAACAGCTTAACTTTGTGTAATCCCATAGTAAAACAGTTAGTTAAAAAAGAAAAAAAATCAAATTTCTGAGTCCTCTTAAACATAGCAGATTTGAAAGGACTCTATTGATAATGAATAAATATGAATCAAAGTTCCCACAGAAAACCAGCTTTTTTTTTTTTTTGATCAACTACAAAATTGCTATTAAAAAATTTAGCAGTTAAATTAACAGAGGTAAAGAAACTATAATAGCCATTAAAGTATTTGTTTCTTTAAATTATAACAACATTTATGCAGTCTTCAGCTCTGCAAATCTTTTTGTTAGGCATTTTTTGCAGATTAGTGCAAGCATCTTTRTAAGTGTCATTCAAAACGGGATGAATGTGGATGGCTAATGAGCAAAGCAGTAGCAATAGAGTACATTTTCAAAAGCTTGAGTATGTTGGAAGAATGCCTGTAGTATTTTTCCAAATTAAAAACAGAACAAAACAAAACAAAATCTGAAGAAAGAGCTGAGCTATGTTTGATTTTCCTACTTTAAAGGGAATTTTAATTTTAGTTGAAGTTTCGTAATAGCTTACAAGTAATAGTTCTTCCAATTGTTGTACTGTAGAAATGGAAATTGAAGATCAAAGGTGCATAGAAGAAAGGCTCTGTAGGATCTTTTGTTAGGTAWATTCCCATAGCTGTCATACCCTTTCTGTAAGATTTTTCAGAGAAGCTAGGTCAGTTTGAAATATATAGAAAGCATTTGATCAAACAGAGAAGTTAGGTGACAGTAAGTAATCAGGGCTGCACAGTATCTCCTTGCCAGGTATCTCTGGTTGCCAGAGATACCTGGCAACCATCAAACACAGAACTGTAGAACTGCTGATCAATGTGTGTGCAACCTGTCTTTGAAAAGAACTAGTGAGACATCAGTAATTTCATCATCACTACCATCATTCTGACAAAAAGAGTGTCCAATGTGCTCTCCAGTTCTATGAATGAGTCTAGGCTTTTTCAAATAAACTTGAGCATGAATAAACACAAATCCTACTCAGGAACCTGCTTCTGAGTGAGGTCCTCTTAGGCTGCAGGTGGATTTGTGTTCCACCACAGACTTCCATGGGCTGGAGGAGCACAGCTGCCTCATCATGGTCTGCACCACAGGCTGCAGGGAAATCTCTGCTCTGTTGCCTGAAGGACCTCCTTGGTGCCTGCAGGACCTCCTTGGTGCCTGCAGAGTTGCTGCAGATGTGTTTCACATATTCTCACTCTTCTTTCCAGCTGCACGTGCTGTGCTGTTGCACAGCAAATTTTTCCCCTTCTAAACAGGTTAATCCAGGGGCACTACCACCATCACTGATGGACTTASCCTCATTTMGCAGTGGGTCCATCCTGGAGCCAAGTGACATTGCCTCTGTGAGATACAGGGGAAGCTTCTGGCACTTTCCCACAGAAGTCACATGTGGTCCCTTCACTACCAAAACCTTGCTGCATAAACCCAATATAGGTCTGTTCTCACAGCTATCCTACTGATAAGAGTGAAGGGATCTGCTTTTCCACTTTGTTAAAAATAGAATCAGAAATTAACAAAATAAGATGCAAGGCCAACTTTTAAATAAGCCAGTTTAGTTTCAGCTTAGAAGTGGATCAAATGAAAGTTAGAAGCAGAACAATTTAAGGAATTAAGGGAGACGACAATGACTTTTAGAAAAATTATGTGAGAGGAATAGGAAAGAAATTATTGTACTGAAAAATTAAATAAAGAGAAGGAATGCATAGCATAGGGGATTTTCTAATATTTAGAATACTGCTTAATTGCCATAAAATTARAGTGCTAGAGAGCTGACTCACAATGGACTGCTAAAAATCAGCTTTTTCAGCTTCCATTTCACTGTCCCAGAACAGTCAGTCCCAAAGGACAGGCAAGAATTTTTATCCCAGGATATGTAGGAAAAGATTACAACCCTTTTCATCTTCTTTGTTCTTAGGTTAATTTTAAGATCTGGCAGCAGCTGTTGAAGTTATGACAGATYACAAATAGGGTGGGAGACAAGCAAGAATATCAATCTCAGTGCAAGAAACTAATTCTTAGAAGATATTGATACTACAYTGATGCACTTAAACTTGTAGTAGCTGAAGTTTTACTTGTACTCAGGAACACCAGCAAAAACACAGAATTATCTTCAGTTATGAGAGGCTGAATAGTATTCATTCCAAATTGCTAGAATGTGATGAAAAATTTGTTACTGCACAAACATATATTCAGTGTATTTTACATGAGTAATAAATTGGTGTCTTGCTCATCACTACAATAGCAAAATTGAGTTTTGGCATTTAAATYCTTCCCTCCATCTTATTTTCTGTGTTTACACTTTTTCTCTAACTCTTCTAACTTGTATCAAAACCATGAAACTGTATGCTTGTCTTATGTTGTCTATGCTCACTATATTAATTAGCAAGACATAATTATATAGGGCATGGTCATGCACTTTCTATTCACTATTTTTGYGTGCACTTTCATTTTTTCAGGAAGAATGTTCCACACAAAAGCAATAGTTGAAGTAATTTAAAGTAGTAATCACAGTAGTACTGGAAGGCCATTAGTAATCTGTGGATTATTTAACATTTTCCTTAGGAATATAAAGTAAAATGGAGTATAAAATGATAAGCCTCTCCAGAATGGCATGAGGGAACCCTAATTCTTTCTTGCTACTTTTGCCTTTTCCATTTTTATGGGGATACCCTCTAGGCTACAGCCTATTTAAAAAAAAAACAAAAAACCAAAAACCAAACAACAATTTAATCAGGACTTGATGTTATATGGCTATCTTTGCCTTAAATTAAATTTCATTTCTGATTATCCACTACAGAAAAAATTACTCTGTTAACAATAATTTTATAATAATTAAATCCTATGGTATAGTATGTATTTGTAATATATGTGTACGTATTTGATGTAAATGTGAGAAGATAGAAAAAGGCAAGTCAGTTCATGAAAAGCACAGAAGTGTTGATACAGTGTGTGCATAAATATATATATAGATGTAACACGTATATATACAGCATAGTTTATTGTAAGGCAGTTAACTTACAATACAAGTTTTGAAATATCATAGATTTTTTAAATATCARGATCATTGTAGATGTTTGTAAAGTGCTTCCTTCACATTAACGTTAGTGTAAAAAGAAAATTGTGGATGCTGCCTAAAACTCTGTGACAATGAAAGCTGGAATTACTGGCATAGGAAAGCTCAGTCTTTTTTATTTTTTTTTTCTGGTTCATGAAGCAGAGACTGGGAATAACAGCCTTGTATTAATTTTGATAATATATTTTATATAAAGGGAAGCCAAAGGAGGGGTGTACTGCTGTTGTTAGAGTTGGTTATTTTATTGCCAATTTTCAATTTTTTTTTCATAAATTCTGCTAGAAGCAAGAACTTCAATTCAAATGAATGAGATATTTTGTGTAATTGGATGCAATATCACCTCTACTTTACCATACYTCTGTAATGAAGTTAAAGAAAATGGAATGAAGTGGCTACAGAAATTTGTATTTTTTAGTTCTCCCACTGCTGGGCCTGCTCAGCAAGAAAAAAAAATAAGTGAGGATGTCAGAYCCATTTTCTCATTAGCCTACTGAGAAACAGATGTGAAAGGTTTCATTTTGCTAATTTTTCAGCCAGCAGGCATTGTTACAATTCTACTAACAGGCATAGAAGACAACAATGATAAAAATGAATAACTATATATCAGTTCTGTTGGCTAGAAGGTTATTGTAGGCTGGGGTGATCAGTAATATACTTTCAGAGGAAACTAATGGAGGAGGTAATTTGAGGGTTATGTTATTGCAGTAAATTCAACTCAAATTAAGAAGAATGAAAAAGTATACCTTGTTTCCATTAGATTGTTAAAAAAAAAAAAAAAAACCAAAACAACTCAGAGATATTAGGTGTTGTCCTGTGCTAAATAATGATGCTACTCAATTATCTTACTGGCATGAATGAACAAAATACAACTATAATCACAAAAATAAGTAATTTTAATAGAGACTTATGTATCTTTGTACTGACTAATTTGTGAAGACCATAAAAAGATTTAGAAAATGGTTTCTGGTTCTTCTGCTTCTGCTACACTAATTTCTATTGGAGTCATGTTTAAACATCTGAACYCAGAAAAGGAGTCTGTATTGAAGTGTATAATGATATTCTAAATTTCAAGGTCTGACAAATGTTTTCAGGAGATATCTGYACATTTGGACATATTTTTAAAAGGAAGTGAACAAAGGTTTAAGAAACTGCAGAATATCCAGATAGGGAGATAAGCTGGAGTCAGTATATCTTGTTGGGCTCATGATCTCCAGGTTTTGTTGTGCTTAATTAAAGACTTAAGGGGAAAGAAGAAAGAATCTTGATTCACGTCTATGTCTCACCTCCATAAGGTCAGAGCAAGGCCAAAACCTTCAGATCAGAGACCCCGAAGCTATTCCAAGAGAGTAGTGGGGAAGTATCCTGTGTTTTATATTCTCCAAAGATCAGGATGATTTTTTGTTCACTTTCAAATTACTATATTTCTTGGCTAAAATTTTGGACTCACAAATAAGTCTGAGAACAGATCGTTCTTCTATGAAATTAGGTACAGCAATGAGGCTTTTCATAGCTTGAAAATATAGAATGGTGAGAAAAATAATGTGCAGCAATTATTTAGGGTAGTACTTCACATCATTTTATTAACATTTAATCCACTTCTAAAACWGCTCTTACATACACTACTAGCATTAAAAACATAATGACAAAAGCTGTACYTGTTAAATTACATATTCACAATTTACTCATCCAGTAAATGAAATGAAAATACATAATATAAAGGGAAAAAAATATTAAAATTTAGAAATCAAAACAAAACAAAAACCCCCAACAAAAACAACATAAAACAAACAAACAAAAAACCCCACAAAAAACCTCCCCAAAAAAACCCAACACCCTCAACCTGGATTCACTGAAGATTTGATGAAGCATCTTGCAAGTCATCAAACTCAGATTCTAGTAGGCCAGCTAAGTAAATGCACTGTAAACTTAGGGACCTGTTTTTTTAGAAATGGTGAACTCAGTGCACTAAAGAACACTGTACTAAGCTTTGGGTAATTGATTCAGAGGATTTAATTTCAACTATAATGTAATCAACTATACAACAATAAAACAGCCAGATCTTAACCAAGAACCAGTCTGTATAAACTATTTAATGAAAAAATAATTAATTTTTTATTAAATATTAATAGTGGAATTTAAAAATCTTGCAAAAGAAAAAGGTAAGCATTTATTTTTCTTCTAGGTAAAATTTTGGTCAGTACTACAGAGATTAGACCAGTGATTCCTTACCAGCTCTAAATTTTCTAATTTGTACCTAAGATAAAATATTTAAACTTAATATTTGTAAATAAATCCCTCTCTAAATATATTTAAGGCCACATCCACAAGTGATGTGAAACAAWGGGACTGTAAAAATCAGTGGGGAATACAAGCCTGGTTCTCTRTTGTTTGAATGAAACACAGGGTTTTGCTTTAACTGTCCCTTTCATGGATTTCATGACAATTTTTTTCAATTTKTATAGGTTTCCATTTRCTTCTAATCTTAATTGATTTTCTGATTGCTTTTTGTAGCTGTTATTGTTCTAATTAAGTGCTTAGTSAAGTAATAATGATGGTCTAATTAAGATTTTGAGTTAATCTCTATTTGTAGTAGTGGTTTACTTTATAAAGTTGCTATATATAAGGAAGCATTAATAATTTGTTTGGAATTGTGGATACTGATCTCTACTTCCTCCAATTTCATCTTCCTCCCATACAGATTTTCCCTTTGATTTAGAATATCAAAATCTTAAAATAAGTTAGAGGTTCTGTTACCTGCTCTTCAAAGACTTAATATGTTCTTACAGAAAAATGCCCCTTCTGCTGTGACAGCAGATTTCCTGGGATTTTGTGACTTCAGAGAAAATTTAGCAAAGGTTCAGTGTTTARTTGTATTTCAAGTGCCTGTACAGAAAGCTGCAGAAATGCTTAGGTCTGAACTCTTAGGCTGAGTTCACTTGGACTGTTCAGTCTGGAGAAGACTGAGGGGAGACCTCAGCTGTTTACAGCTGTCTCAGGAGGGGAAGAGGAGGGGCAGGCCGTGATCTCTTTTCTGTTGTGCACAGTGACAGGACTCGAGGCAATGGCATGAAGCTGAGTCAGGAGAGGTTTAGGTTGGATATTAGTAAAAGATTTTTTGTCTAGAGCGTTGTTGTGCACTGGAAAAGGCTTCTCAGGGAAGTGGTCACAGCATCAAACCTGACAGAKTTCAAGAGGTGTTTGGAAAATATTCTCAGATACATGGTATGAATTTTGGATTGATATTGTGAAGAGACAGGAGTTGGATTTGATGATTCTTGTGTGTTCCAGGATATYCTGTGATTCTGTAGTTAATTCATAAAGCAGAGCACTACCTCTGCCAAACAGTGTAATGTTTCTGCAGTGTGATACAGTGGGTGCCCAGGACTGGGACAAGCACAGTGTTGTGTTAACATGAGTTAGCACTTGTGTTGTGTTTTACCTGAACTAGTTGGTGCAACAAGAATGCAAGCATCACTTTCAGAAGGACACATTAGTGAAACTGCCCTTGACTTTGGTTTCTCTGCCTCACAAAAATCTTTAAAATTGTCCTCCAACTCCTCCCAAAGTCATGTGTCACRTATCAGGAGACAAAGGCATGACTTAAAACTGCTGTTACTGAGGTTTCCAGAAAATCATATCTGAGTTCCAAAACTCTCACAGACACAAACTAAGTCCACTTGAACTGTTTTGTAATTGYTGTATTAGGGCTTGGGAGTCCCAGCTATAAATATTATGTATTACCAAAGTAGTCAATCTACTTCAAGATGAATTCCAGGWACTCTGTACCTTTCAGCCTGAAGACTGTGGATCTTTTCWTGGACRAAGTAGTTTAGCAGTGTGGATCTAGACTAATTTATGCACTTCCCCACAGGAACTACTTTTATACCATTTCTTCACACAGAAAAACCTCTGGCTTTTAAAGGGTAGAGACTTTCTGTCAGAAAAATGCTGGAAGCCACAGTGAATTAGAAAGGATATGTGCTACTGGCAGCAAGCTAGATTCACATAATATTATCAGAAATATTGGCACATTATTCTGTAAATTCTTCTGACAGCATAAATATCTACACACACACACACACACACACACACACACGCACAAAACCCTTTAAAGACTCTCATTGGATCAGATACTTCTGGGTGTCACAAGCATCATTATGCGTCTCTAATGTTGGTTGCCCTGTGGCAAGTTGATAAAAATGATAAGAAAAGAAGTATAACCTATAACTATCATTCATTGCCTTACTTGTCTTTTTTTCCTATTGATTATGAAAATTGAACGTTGGTATATGATTATAGTCCCCTTCCTAATTTACTTATACATGAGCTCTCTTACTAGCATTATTTGGTCTTAAAACAAAAAGGAAAATTAATAAGTCATCAAAGCTAATGGCTAGCTTTTTCAGTTTATTAGCTTTACACACTACCTGAATCCTCCTGTTTCATGAGAAATTCCTTATAAAGAAATTATAAGAATTTCTTTCTTATAAAGAAATAAGATAAAATTCTGTTCATTCCATGTTCAGAAAAGCCATTTTTAACAAATATAGAGGGAATAAACATGTATACTYAAGTGCCCTAGAATATCACCTTAATCCTCCCAAAATGTTCTAAGGACTGGTCTTCCAGAAGTGCTCAGCCATAGCTGTCATGAATGACTATCAGGATGCCTCAGACACCAAGAGGCAAATAGAGTATATAGTGAAGAAGTCATGACTCAGGTGCTGAACCTGAGATGTCTGAGAAGCCTTAAAATACGTGATCCATGCTCCATGAGGTTGGAAGAGGACCTCTGGGAGCCATGAACTTTTTAAAGAACCAGGTGGARTTAGGTGGATTAGTGCAGTGCTTTTAAAACATCACTAGGTTTCCAAGTTCAGGCAACTGCACAACACTTTATAGTATTTCAAACAGTGCTAAAAGCAGTTTAAGTGTAGGCAACTGAATTAAGCCTAGGAGCTTAATTGWAAACACCCATGGCTGACTACATGAAGGGACTTTTTTCAGCTTCTTGACCTTCAACACATACAAGTTTGAAATGTTTTAGGATATCTGGACTGTTTTTAAGGTGCCATTTACAAAATAATTTAAAACCATTAGATATCTCTCTTTTTCCTAATAATACTGTAGTGTATTGTGTTKTATAATGTAAAGATTTTATAAAAAGCCTTAAAGAAATTGATATGGCTGTGATAATTTCAATGTATTAACAGTGGCAGTACACTTGTTTTAAACTCACACCACAACATGCACATATGTAAGCCATGACTTTATTATCTCTGCCTACTATAAACCCAGTGAAAAACAATGTAGAAGTAATATGAAAATGCAAAAAAATAGGAGGTAATATTCCTCAGGTGAAAAAAGCACAGTATCACRTGGTGTTTTTTTACTGGATAGACCAGATTGCCTTCACGTTCAGGTATTGTGATTTTAAAGAGCTTTCTGATCTGAAGCCCTATGCAGTGGGAAAGATCTATTGATTGTCTTAATTTCATGTTTTGAAAAATTTTTGCAGACACTTCCTATATTACTAAAATGCATAGTCTGTTTCTGCAGGCTTTCCTTTGAAATCTCTATTTTTAGATATTAARAATTCAAGAGGAGCATGATTTTCATCTGCATAAAATTATTCACAGTATTCATTTTTGCTTCATCTTAAGTAGATATTATACAGAAATTATCTTAAATTCAGAAAGTATATATTAAATTTTATCTTCTAGATCTACAAAAATGAGATTTAAATATGATTATGAAAAAATGAAAGATGAGGAGCATTAATTTAACATATATACTATCAGATTTAACAGTTGTTTTCATTAATCTCTTCTGTCTGAACAAAAAAAAGGGTAGAATCTTATAATATATGTGACTGTCCTTTTAATTATGTTAGTGTCAGCCTTCATATAGTGTTAATAAATAGCATATATTTTATTTATGTCGTGCATTCATAGAAATTCATTTATTTACTAATATTTAGATCTTCATACAATGTCAAATCTCTCTGCTATGCAGAATATACAATATATGGGACAGGAAAGGAAAAGTACCATRTTAAATTACTGCAAGAATTTTACATTTGCGTGGAATTATGTCATCATGTAAGGAGTAAATTTCCCAAAAATTTTCCCATGATCTCTGGCTGGGCTTTAACTGATTGGTATATAAGACTGATGCAGTGAAAGAAACCAGGTCAAAAGTGTCCCAGTTACTGCATTTTGGCCAGTTGAAGTCAGCTGTCCCACCCACATCTCCTAACTTCTTTCTCACCCACAGTCTGTATGATGGGGTAATAGAGTGGTGTGAAGAGAAAGCCTGTTCATCAATATTCAAAGCACGACACAATACATGTTGCTCTGAAGGATGTTAACTACATTCCAACCAGTACACTCATGATGAATTGAAACAGGAGGAAACAATAAGCATGAATTACATAAGACAGAGTCAAAGAGAGTTAGTTAGCTATGTGTGCTGGTTTTAGTTGGAATAGAATTAATTTTCTTTATAGTAGCTGTTATGTGGCTATTTTTTGGATTTGTGATGGAAACTGTATTGGTTAACAGAGGAATTTTTTTGTTACTGCTGAGCAGTTCTTACAYAAAGACAAGGCCTTTTCTGCCKCTCACCCCAAACACCAGCAAGGAAGCTGGGGGTGCACAAGAAGTTGAGAGAGGACCCATCCAGGACARACAGACACAACCCAACTGATTAAAGTGATATTCAAAACCATATAGCATCATATAAAGCTGAAGGGAGAAGAAGGAGGAAGTGGGAGGGGAGTGTTGGCATTTTTTCTTCCCAAGCCACCATTCCACACGACAAAACTCTGCTTTTCTGCGGACGGCTGAATACCTGTCCACTCATGAGAAATGGTGAATGAGTTTTGCTATCCTTGTGTGCATGGCCTTTGCTTTATCTATTAAACCCACAAGTTTTGTCAGTTTTACTCTTCTGATTGTCTCCCACATGTTGAGAGTGTTGAARAAGTGGTTATGTGGTACTCAGTTGCTTTCTGGGATTAAACCATGATAGTCCTCTTTGACATCCAGCATGGGACTTGAAGGGCTCAAGATATCAGCAGGTTTTATTGGAATGGGCTTGGCTGCTGTTGCTGTTTAGCTAGTGATTGTACTTGCAGTAGGACATGCATGGCTTATTGTATATTAGTAATTGTATATTAGTGATGAGCCTAGTGCTCATTAGCGGCTTCTGTGCTACTGATCACCCTACTCTGCTGTGCCTGGGAACATATGGATAACAGCAATGGGGATGCACCTGGGCTGGCAAACCCCCAGGGCCTTGCTGCTGTTTCTGTGCAGCTCTACTGGACACATTGGAAGTCCAGTGTCAGCTCAAGTCAAAGGAACTGTGAYCTATGGATAACTCCACATGACAGCAGGACATCATGAAGTCTGTGGCCATGAATATGTCCACACCAAGAAGGTGCATCTTGAAGTGGCTGTGGCTGTGGTTATGTTTGTGCTGCAGCAGATGTATTTAAATTTTTTTKTATCATCCTGTCTGTCCTATATGATCAGAACATAGAATCATAGAATTTCTGAATATTTGAGTTGGAAAATACCCTTCAGATTATCAAGTCCAAGTACTAACCCAGAGTGTGAAGTCTACTACTAGACCACGTCCCTAAGTACCACATCCATATGTCTTTTAAATACTTCCAGGAGTGGTGACTTAAACCATTTTCCTGGGCAGCCTATCCCCATCTTTGACAACCTTTTTGGAGAAGAATGTTTTCTTTCTATTTAGTCTAGACCTTACCTGATTCAACTTGAGGCCATTTCYTCTTGTCCTATAATCAGGTTCATAGGTGAGGGAAGAGTAGGCATTGTCTTTTCTTCACTTTTAGCAAGGCTTTGGACAGCGTGTTCCACAATGTCCTGGTTTTAAAGTGAGTACATTATGGACTGGGAGGGAGAACAACCAGATGAAGAATAAGATATTTGGATGATGTGGCTCAGAAGGCTCTGGTTAATAGATTGTTCTCCRTACCAGTCAATCAGAGGAGTAATGACTCTGCTCATGTGTCTGYACTGACAGGCTGGAGAAAGGAGCTAATGTTAAACTAATGAAATACTAAAGGACCAATGCTGCATCTTAGCCTGGGAAGGAAGATCGATCCTGCCTTTCTTACAGGCTATGGATCTGAGGAAAACTACTGGRTCTTTGGGGCAGAGAGTTGTAAAAGATCAAACAGTGCATCTTGTCAGTAGAGATGGTCAAAAGCATCTGAGACTAAGATAACCAGATAATAACCAATAAATCAAGGGAAGTGATAGTCATACTCTACTCTACCCACCCAGATTTCAGACCACATTTCTAATAAAGCTTCCAATTTTGGACCTGCTCAATAAAAATTGTCATAAATAAGCTGGAACAAGTAGAACAGAGGGCTACCAGTATGGATAGGGCTGAAAAACTTGTCCAGAGGCTGATGAAAAGGGACTCATTCCGACTGGAGAAAAGACAGGTTCAAGGGGACCTAATGCCATTTTCTCAGTAACCACTGGGGATAGGTGAGGTGATAGAGGAGATTGATCAAGGCTCTTCATAGCTATGCATGGTGGGAGGATTAGAGGCAACAGGCACAAGTTTGAACAAGAGACATACTGCGTATTAGAAGAAACCTTTTTCCTAAAGGGACAGTCAGGCAATGGATCACATAACTCTCAGAGACTGTACAGTCTCCAGCTTYGGAGATTTTCTAGGCCTGACCGGGCTAGTCAGTTGGACCTCAGAGGCAAACATACTTTGAGCAGAAGGTAGATCTCTCCCAACTCTAATTATCTTATTATCCTATGAAATACTTCTATTTTCTTGTTTAGACACAGCTCTTAATAGCAGTTCTCTGGAGACTTTTAATAGTATCCAGAGGAAATGTTTATATGTATATAATTGCTAGTAATTTTCTACCTCTCCCGAGAAAGACTGTAAAATTATTATTGAGAGACAGAAACTGCTATATCTTTTTATTGAGTAGACATTATTACAATGAGCATCATTATTTCTCTTCAACTGAATTACTTTCTAAATAGGTGACCTTTGGGAATATCTGAGGAGTTTTTTTACAGTATTTGATGAAATGTTTGATATACTCACTTGTAGTAGTCCAAAACCACGCCAAACTAACAATGAAGTCATAACATTCCCAAAGTATGATTTTATATCATTATTTTTCTGTAAATTTCTATGCTGTGTTCTGAGTCATTCTAGGAGAAATTGAAATTATCTGATCTTTGGGAAGAAAGGAATTGTCCTCTTGTCCTGTCACTGGTTATCTGGGAGAAGAGACCAATCCCCAGGAGGCTACAATCTCCTTTCAGAGGACAATGTAGAATGATTCCCTGAGCCTCCTTCTCTCCAGGCTAAACACCCCCAGCTGMCTGAGACACTCCTCAGAGGGCTTGTGCTCCAGACCCTTCACCAGCCTTGTTGCTCTTCTCTGGACATGCTCCAGCACTTTAATGCCCTTCCTAAATTGAAGGGCCCAGAACTGGACACAGCACTAGAGGTGCAGCCTCACCAGTGGCGAGTGCAGGGGCACAATCACTGCCCTGCTCCTGCTGGCCACACTGTTGCTGATACAGGCCAGGATGCCATTGGCCTTCTTGGCCACCTGGGCACTYTGCTGGCTCATGTTCAGCCAGCTGTCAGTTAGCATCCCCAGGTKTCTGACTGGCACTGGATCAGTTTGTCCTTTTGTGGCATGTGACAATTACTAGCATATGCAGCTACTAATAACACCTAAAATAATAATTTATTGTGATTCAAGCATCAGATACTCTACAAGCCRTTTCAGTAAAATACACAAATGAAAACAAGTTTCTGAAGACTAGAAATTCATAAAGTTAGAAAGTTTGAGAAAAMTTTTAACATGTTTTACTAATATGGAACTGGTATCTAAGGGAAACTGTGGGAGGACAGATGGAGGTAATGCTGAAGGCAACCTTGCCCCTGATATATTGCAGCTGTGTTAATTACCAAAGAGWGGGAAGAGCCTTGCCCTCACAGCTATGGGTGTGATAAAAGAGTGAGATAGCTGGCAGAGTGGTCAGTTAGAGTCTTCTGGCTTTACTGTGAGGAGGAAGGGATAGGAGGTTGTGAGGGACAGACCAGGTAAGATGTTATATGAGGAACTGATGGGGTTAGGTGGCCATGCTAGGGACAGGAAGGAGCTAGCCAAAACTGCAGAAAGAACAGAGATGAAAGAGAGAAGGAGCCAGAGGTGCATGGAGCTGCCCATGGGAGGCTACATAGAAAAGGTATGAGAGACTTTTATCTAAAAAGGTGTTGATGATTGAAGCCTTTTTCAGCATCAGTTAWACCTCCTCTGTCAGAAAACTAAGGTAGAAGAAGTCAATAATAGCACAAATTTACAAAGCTTTTCTGCTTTCTAAGCATGAGTACATTGAGTGTGTTTTGCAGTCTTTCACTGTCTAAATTTTTTTCTAAGTGAAAATCTTGAAAACATTTGCTCTCTTTAGTAGGTTAACTGCATTAATGCAGATGTAAAATGAAAACATGTGTCTCCCATTTTATTATAATACTTAAGGCATGAAAAACCAGACATAAGTTTTATTGCTTTTGCTAATAYGCGCTAACATTTTAGTGTTAGCATATAGAAATGTGTTTGCCAGTCCTAATATGCAACACACAATAGAAACGTAATACCTGTACTTCTTGAGTTTAACAACATTAATGAAGGTAATAGAAGTGTTTCATTCATGTCTTTTGATTCTAATAAACTTAACCAATCAGCATTGTGAAAACATTTGCATTAATTATCATGCAATTTGATAATTTTTATATCTTTTGTTACACCTGTGAATTGCTGTCAGACAGCTAAACTGGATTTACAGATAAATTTATATAATTTGTTTAAAGATTGTAAAAGAAAATGATGACTGGGAAACTGGATGTTATGAAACCTGGTTGATATGTTTGTTTAAGTAATATCAGGGATTGAAAGTAATTTTGTGATATGCTGAGGTATGAAAGCTTYGTGTTTATATCAAGTCCCATGTAGCTTTAAGAAAAGCTGTGAGCTAATTGCTAAGGTACCTTAARCAAATTATTTATTACCTTTTTACTCAAAAGGTATTACTGAAGGATATTCCACCACTCTTTTTACATAAAACATTTTTGAAATATGAATAGTGCATAGTTTATCTAAAAGAATCTTCAGCAATCCTGCATGGATACTCTAGACTACTGTTCAGTTTATTCTAATTTTGAGACTAATTTCCCTAAGACATATACAAATAATGAAATAAGATTTCTCATTTATGCAGCTGTCCAATATATTTTACTGCAATTAAAAAGATAATCACTTTTTAAAATAAATCCATCATTGTACAACAGAAAATGAACCATTAGGAGGAAATATCTGTCAAATGCATCCCACTAAATATGTTTAAGAAAGATGTTATGAAATCACAKTTGATGGAATTGACAACTACTGAAAGCTTGAATGAGTTTCAAACCTCATAAATCTGAGTAAGGATGAGTAGTTCATAAGAACTGAAAAAAAAGTAACTTAATTGAAAATCTATTTAAGTCTCACTTGGATTTCCTAATTCACTTGGATTTGGKCCTTAAATGTTGCATCAATTTGATTGTCCTTCTACTATATTGGAAGAATTTTCAATATATTAATTCCTTCTCTGTGTCTAAGATGCTTKTTATTTGAAGATTTTTTTTTYTTAATTCCTAAGTGGAAAAGTCATAATTATGTGTACATAATCAAAGCTGCATATTATTATTATCACTTCTAGTATAAGTATCAGGTTTTTTACCCCTACCTACATACTGAGAATTTGAATACAGRGATTAGTGTATATTGTAAGTGTAAAAGCAGTTGAAGTGTGCCCTCTTATAGGGTTTAGATATACATATATAGTGCTGCAGATAATTGGTTTTACTTACCTTTTTTTTGTTATTTATCTTGATTGTATTTCCTTTCTTTATGCTGTTTCTGTTAGKGCAGTTAGTATATGTCAGGCAGATAACAGAGGTGAAACTAGAGTTTAAAAAAGTTACTAGAGGAACAGGATTTTATATTTGTTTTGTTTGGGTTTAGTTCTTTGGTTTTTTTTACCCCCCCCTTCCCCCCCCAGTTTTTTCAAAACGTGTATCACAGCAGGCTCTCTGGACCTCCTTGCAAYCAGTACTGTACCCTTTCTATTAATGAATTTACCTGATGCATGCAATCATGTATGCTAGAAATTTTTACTAATGGTTAGAGTAAGCATTGATAATTAACTGAATAAGTGACTCTTTTGCCAAGATGGTTATTTATATGCAGTGTCCTTTGTTGACTAATTTATAGTAGTTTATTTTGATAATTAAAAAATATTAGTGGTGATTTCACACACTGAAAACTAAACAATTATTTAATAAATAATGGACTGTCAAATAATTTTTTCAGTCCTAGTTGCAGATCTAATGTTATATCTAACTTAGTGAAAAGGTCCTGAGAGAAAGACTTAAGTGAAGCTGATGTTTATGATGCCTTGGGAAGGCTGACCTGAAACACAGCCTGGACAGAACTAGAGAATAAAGCAAATATTTATTGAAAGGCCCCAGGATACCCCTGGGACACCCAAACCAGACCAGGTGGCTCTTCCAAAGTCCCCTTGCCCCTGATCTCGAGGCCACACCCCTCTGTCCATTTGGGTTTATTTGCATATTGGGTTTAATTGTCCAATTACAAGATGCCTGAATTTGTTGGGAAATAGTTCGCAAAATCCTCTTTAGCATCAGAACTAAACAGATATAAAGAGATCTAGCTATGGCTAGATCTTCTGTGAGTCTTGGCAAATCAGTGGACTCTTGTCGCACTGATGGCAAAGCACGACACGATTGACACGAAAAGGAGCCAGGAACAAAAGACGGGAATTTATTAAAAAGTCATCTCCTATTTATAGGGATTTTGGAGGGAGCTGCTATAGGTTGCACGGGAATTTACATCTACACACACATTGGTTAATACACATGTTCGTCAAAAGGATCCATCCCACTAAAAGGAATGTAAACAACTGAGATATCTAGGGTGCAGCTGGTGTTTACACGTTAAAGTGTGAGAAAATTGACTCCAAGTTACAATTTATCAGAAGGCTTAGAAATTCAGGGTGACA